>JAXGGA010009975.1:0-49022 GCA_038373865.1 Uloborus plumipes | reverse complement strand
TTCAAATGGATTTTCCATTTTACTTAGATAATTCAAATAGAATTAAAAGTTATTTTAGACATCCTAAATCAAAGAGGAGCATGATGACTTCCAAACTGAATGGGATAATTACACTTGTGTTAAAATTTTAGTTTTATTATAAAGTGTGCTAAGTTTTGTGTTAATTTGTGGTTTACGTGATGCGGGTTGCAGTAAAGTTAAAGTTTTGGGGTCGGAAATCTGGGGCTGCCTTTCGGGATTCGGGTGCATGGGTTTGGACGCCCTTGTTTCCGGATTTGGTCCTGGTGTCAGCACCAACTCCCCATCTTAGGGGGTAGGAGCTGTGGCATCCCCTAGTCCTTGGCCGAACAAGAACGGCGATCTTTAAAGGGCAGCTGTGGCATGCCCTAGACCTGTGCCGAAAAGGAACGGCGAACTTTAAAGGGCGAGCTATGTCCCGACTCACGTACCGCTGGCTGCGGTTGAAGGATTGACGTGACAGGGCCAATTGTGTCCCAAAACTGGAAGCCCACGTTCGAGAAAAGAGTCTGGAAGCTTCGCGACGATGTGGCGCCCAGTTGACACTATAGTAACGCAGCGGAACGGGTGTATTCCGACACTTCGGGGACCTGTCCTTTTGCTTGTCACCGCCGGGCCCAGACACCGCTAAACGACCTATGCTGATTAGGCGCCAGTTCCATCGACAAATCAAGGCCTGTTCTGCAGCTCCCGTTACGCGTCACATGCATCGTCATGGCTTCTGGGCCAATAAGTAAATTTAAGGGGGGTGTTACATCTGAGTAACATTTGGCGCCCCCGGGTGGGCCTTGTCTACTTGGTAAATACAGATGAAGTGATGACAAGATCGCCATTAAGCTTGATCTGATTAACTCTTTATTTGGTTACCCTCTTGAAGTTTAAGACAAGGTAAGTTGCAACTGCTTACCCTGATTTAGACTTCAAGAGGGTAACCAAATAAAGAGTTAATCAGATCAAGCTTAATGGCGATCTTGTCATCACTTCATCTGTATTTACCAAGTAGACAAGGCCCACCCGGGGGCGCCAAATGTTACTCAGATGTAACATTTGGCGCCCCCGGGTGGGCCTTGTCTACTCAATAAGCTTTTCTAATAAGATGTCATCACTTCAATAGTTTTGAGATACCGAGCAGACAACCGCCCAAAATTCATAAGAAAAATGTGTTACTCAGATGTAACAGGGGGCTTCAAGGCCCAACCCCTTTTTTGGCACAGAGCTTCGTCGACGGACTCTAAACTTCAGATTGCTCTGGGACTTTTGAAACAGCGCATCTCCGGCTTGTTATAGTCGTGAGAATTTTTATGTATTGGACACCACTGAGGCAACTGTGTTTGCCGGTAAATTTGTTTGTAACCTCTTCAGTGTAACTTTTCTTTTCTTTTATTTTATTCGAGTTTTTTTTAATGTAAATAAATTTTTTTTTTGGTTAACTTAATTTGACTCGTCAAGTTTATTCTAGTGGTGATCCTTCTTTTTATCGCTCGGTTGATTACCAATTACTTCTATTTGGCGAAGACGTCACAACACGATATATATTTCTAATAGTTACATACACCCAATGTGTGTGTAAGGTGAACCCACTCAATGTGTAGAAAATATGTAAAGCTCATCCTTTTTTTTTTTTTTTTTTTTTTTTTTTGAGCCCACTGCCAAAAATATTGTGGTATTTGTTTTTATTCTCTTTTGTTTCTTTAAATTTATAGCTTTAATAAGTATAAGTAGGGCTGGATTTATCCACAAGCTAAACAAACTCATTTCCAAATACGTGAAATCCTTGAAAGTTTTTTTTTTTTTTAAAGTACCAAATTCAGCTCCTTAATGCTTCCTGCATCAAAAATGCAAAACTCATGATTCTCGCATTTCTGTAGCATACTGCTCGAGATAAATGTTGTGTTTTATATGTATTTCATTTCTTGCTATTTATTTAATCCCACACTTAATATTTTGGAAGTTTGTTATTGCTTGCTTTTATCTATACTGAATTCTGTCAATATGTTTAGCGCGAGAAAAAAATCTATACTACCTCTACTCTTCTTCGTTTTGTGATTGAAAAATAAAATTGTTATAAGAAATCTCTCCCAGGTAGCACAAAAAACGTTTAAACGTTTAATAAACGTTTTTAATCCGTTGTCACAACGTTAATAACCATTTTACAACCTTTAAAAAACGAAGTGTGCTACTTGGGCTAGTAACATCTATTTCTATTTCTTAACTTAAAACGGACGTTTCAAATAAAATTAGTACAGTCTGTGAAACTAAGCAATTTGTAACTAGAAAGTGCAAATAAAGTGCCTCAAATATAGGTGTTCTAGAAGTCTTAAAAAGTTAGGTAACTCCTTTTCTTGGTAAGGGCATAGATCAATAATTGTTAGCCGGGATGTTACTCTCCTGTTTTCCAAATCTTCACACCATTTTTTAAAATCTTTTTATGCATTTTTTTCTACTGATCATTTTATACTAAATTCAGTGTTGTGCTAGTCGGTGGGTTGGAGAGACGATCAAACACCAACTCTATACCGAAAGCCTATGTCAGTTTTCTTTTCTCCTCCGAAGCTCTTTTTCTTTATTGATTAATGTCACCGATTTATAGAACCACAAGCACAAGCAATTTTCATTTTGATTGTTTTTAATTTGCAAAATAAGGTATAACTTTTAGAAGGTATTACTTGCCAATTTATCTCCTGCTGTTTTTTTAATCTTAATTACCCCTTTATAATGCCTTAAAATGTAGAATTTTAAATCTATTTTTCAAAAAATTTCCCAGTGGAGAAACCCCAACCCTCCTAAAATTCTGTACCTCAGAACCAGACTAACGTAAGTCCATTTTCGTCATTTTTCGGTAGAGGGGAAAAACGATTGTCGAATACATCGTTTTTCCCCTCTACTGAAAAATGACGAAAATGGACTTACGTTAGTCTGGTTCTGAGGTACAGAATTGTAGGTCCCATACTCCGTTGAAAATAGTCACTGCATCATTCTTCTCATCCTCATACATAACCCCCTTCAAGATCAATCAAAAAAAAAGAAAAAAAGAAAGAAGAAGAAAAAGAAAGAATATAGAATGAGGTGAAAAAACGACGTTAAAAAATGAGGTTCTGTATCAGCGAAAAAAAAAGATATATTAGTGACAAAAATGTAATGTTGTGATTACAGCAATGTTTTTCGCACTACAAAAGGGCCCTATATAGCTAAAATGACTTAGGGCGAGGTTCGGTCTAAATCCGACAAGGAATATAGGATTTTATTTCGTCACGTCGTTTTAGAATTCACATCGTATTTCATTGGTTGTGTTTACAATCCATTTATTTCTTTTTAAACTTTAATCGTGGGCGGCATTTTGCAATTTTGTACGCGGTGGCAAAACTGGTAGGGCCACCCTTCTTACAAGATAGAAGGTTTGTTTCTTTTGAGCACATGCTGTGATTGTACAAAAAGATTGCTGCGGAAAGAAACAAAAAATAAATTTAGATCTTTGAGTCATGTTCCTGTTATATCTGTGTAATGGGGTTGTTTCCTTCACTCAAAAAACTACTTTGACTCACTGCAATTGATAGAATCAGCAAAAATAATAACACGGAGATAGAAAACAGTTTTATTTTGGAAAAAAAAAATTTTTTTTTGAATATTTTTTGTTTAAACATACAATTTTGAAAACATGGCGTGCGTGACGTCACAAGTGCTGGACCCAGGAGAGAGTATGTCAGCTTTGACGGAAACTAGGGTCCAGTCCCTTTGGGGGAGACTGTCTGTTCGGAATTGGAGTACTATGAGATTTATAATTTTTAAAGCGGCAGGGATGGCCGGTAACCAAACCGACCTGAACCTCCAGCTTCCTTTTTTTTTTAAATACATCTACTATGATTTTAACTTGACGGCATGGAAGGGGGTGCGCAAAGTTGGTTCGTTTTCAATAGGTGGCCGTGATAGCCTAGACTTTGAGAATGTCTGGCTTATGGCTTTCACTTGACCCACATTGAGGTTACTTTTACTTTTCTGATTACATTGCACTCCAGAAAAATTCTAGCTCGTGTTTGCTCTCCGGCAAACTTGCACAAAAGTATCGGCTTAGTCGAACACAGGCGTAATGAGCAATAAACTGTCAAACGTTATTCCGTCACTTTGTTTTCATTCGAGCAGTTCCAAACCGTTTAACAGAACAAACTAAAACTAATCAGTTTGTTAAAACTTCTTCGGACCCAATTTCAGACAGTTAGTGTGGAGATGGTCTGGCGCTTTTTCCAGCAAGATTAACGTTACAGCGCTCCAGAAATTAGTGAAACAAAGTGAATAAAGTAAGCCATCAAAGCTATTCAACTGTAGCGTATTTTCATATTACTGAGTGTTATTGTTTTGCTTTTTAAAAAGTGCCCGTTTTTCAGAAACTTCCTTCTTAACAAATAGAAAAAAAAAAACTGTCCATTGACAAGACACATTGATACTGACACACACATAGACACGTCTAATTTATTAGCAGCGAAAGTGCCCTGCTGATGTTATATATTTAAATATAGAAGTTGTGATTGCTTTTTCAATCATTCTAAGAGTTCTTTTACTTTAGATCAATTAGTGTGCTGAAAAGAAAATGAAATAAAATTGTGAGTAACAAATTCTGGAACGACAAAAAAAAAATTATCTCAATTGTTTTGTAATCACAAAATTTTCACCATGCCGGAGTATTCAACGGCTGACTGTTTTGCTATACTCTCGCCATCTATCGTATTAAGACGTTACTAAGTAAAAAAAATAGAATGTTTTTAAATTATTTAGTGACGCCTTTCTGTAATATGATGTTACAGAAAGATGTAATATGATGTTCTGTTTGATGATATTTAGGGAGAGAGTGGCGATTCGGGGCTCTGATCTGGAAATTTTTCGAAATGGAAGACCAAAACATTTGTAATCAACATGTGTCAACAAGGATACATGGCGGAAAAAATGGGCAAGTAAGAAAAAAAAATCAATCGCCCCTCCCTTGCAACATTTCTGGGTCCGCCCTTGATAAAAAGAGTGTGTTGCCAAGTGTATTATGCATCAAGATCACTAAATTAAAAGAAGCGATTCATTTGGATTTCCAAAAAGAACCTTTGATACTATTAGCATGTGTATCAAACCGGTTTGAAGAAAACTGTTTCTTATCCTTCTTTAAAGATCTGACATGAGTCAGATCAACTCTAGCAGTAAGACGGTAAGTAAGCTGGTAAAGTGAACTTTGTCTACCAGTCAGCGAGAAAACGGAAAGTAAATAAATACTCAATCGCTCCACCAATGGAGAAGAGTGAACTTTACGCCATTTATTAAAAATGCCCGTCCCCGTAGGGCTGAAGGGCAATCATAGCAAAACGTGTTACAAATCGGTTGAAATATACTTATTTAATGGTTACATTCAGAAGCAAAACAGTCAGGGAGGCTAAATTTTTTTTCCCTAGATTTTCGAATTTCATGGAGATTAAGTTTTTTTTAATTTGTCAAATTGCAATATATTTTCTCTTTGGCCTTGCAAAGTGGTTCCTCTTTTAGCTTGTCAATCTGCCTACGTCAAGCGTGCACCAACTTCTGCTCTTCCACCGTGATGGCGCCACCTGTTGAGATGCTGGGTAGCTGAAATGTGGCGTACGGATGTGTGTTCCTCTAGGAATTTGCACCTAGAACGACCGTAACGGTTGCCCAGTACGTTATCCACTGAGCCAAAAGGACGTTAAGGGACGGGAACAAGTTGGGTTGTAAGCTCTCGCACGGAAGCCACACAGTTGTCTCAATTTGTCACTACGAAATACATAATTTGAATTCGAGACGTCAAAATTCACCTTCTTTCTTTTTAAATTGTTGAGTAATATGAGTTAAATTTATTTTAGAGTTTAATTTATGAAAAAATACAATTATTAGATATTTTAACAATAAAACATAACCTTACTAAATTAGTTTTTTAGTTAACAATCTAGAGGAAGTTTGTTTCTCTGCTGCTTTTTTGTTGCTTTTTTCTATGCTGTGATCGTACAAAAAAAACTACGGAAAGAAACAACAAAAATAATAGTGATAAAATTTTGATATTTTCTGTTTCATCTGCGCAAAGGGGTTGTTTCCTTCACACAAAAATACTACTTTAAGTCACTGAAATTGATAGAATGAGCAAAAATAATAACACGGACCCAGAAAATAGTTTACTTTCCCAACATATTTTTTAAGTTATTATTTTTTTTTAACATCCAATCTTGAAAACAAGGCGTGGTCTCTATGACGAAACAAGGGCTGAGCCCAGGAGAGGGCATGTCAACTTTGTCGGAAATTAGATATACACACATATCTATCTGTACCTCAGAACCAGAACGACGTAATTCCAAAAATTTCGGTTTTCACTTTTTTACTTCATTGTATGTAGAATCTTATTCCATATATCGACCCATCAAAACAGTTTTCTGTAAAACAAATTCCTTCACAATTATTTAGCAGCCTGAAATGAGCTCGAGTCCCATCTCTTGCATGTATCCGACAATCGCTTTTGTCCTCGACTAAAAAATGACGAAAATGTACTTACGTTAGTCTGGTTCTAAGGTACAGATATAACACGTCAAATTTAGCAGCAGCGAAGGTGCCATGCAACTGTTATGAATTAAAAAATATAAGTTGTGGTGTGAGCTTTTTTAAAATTATTCTAGGAGGTTTTTTCGTCTGATCAGCAAGTGTGCTGAAAAGAAAATGAAATAAAATTGTTAACAACAATTTCATTGTTAATAACAATTGGAAATAACAATTTCAGTAACGACACAAAAAATTTTTCATAGTTGCAATCGCAAAATTTTAAGCATGAAATTTCAACGGTTGACTGTTTTCAAGGCTTCACTAGATAGCGTTTTATACAGTCTGCTTCATTTAATCAAAATCCTTGGGAAAAAAACGGTGGTCCTTGTCCAGCGACATCTATCGAAATTTATGGTAACTAACATTTCTACAAATCAGATAATAAAAGACAAAATTAAAAGTTAATTTGTTGGCGACCATTTCACAATTTGGCATTCAATTCTATTTTAGTATTTTTAACGTTATTTAATAGCTTGTTTTATTTGTTGGTTTATTCTGCATTTTAACGGCTTATTTTAATTAGTTAACGAATTATTTTTCATTTTAATTGATTCTAATTATTAATTAACTATGAAACGACACTGGCACCGCAGAGCGATAAATGGCGAATCTGTTCGCTAAGCGAGCCAATACTACCAACGGGTTGCCATAGAACTTTTTAAAAGCGCTTATTCCATTTCAATCATTTTTGGAAAATGTGTGTGTGTGGGGGGGGGGGGGCGCGCTAGTGCAAAAACTACTGCATGAAATCGAACAAAAATTTTTGCACATATGTACCACCATGTGAACTGGTGCACCTGACCTTTTTTAACGAATTCCTCCTCGGGGCGTGGAGCAATCGCACGTGTTCTGCGCGGGGGTGATTGCTATATCTCGGGAAGTAACCGGCGGAATTAAAGGAAAATTGGTCCATAGGTAGACCCTATTGAGTACAGGTGCTGAATCAATTTGTGTGTCAATATCTCAAAGGGGAGGGGGTGGAGCAATCAAAAGTGCTTATTTTGTCATTGCACCTACTGTATCTCGGGAAATAATGCTGTGATTTGAATGAAAATTGGAATAACACTAACCCAATATGGAAGCAAGCATCGATTAAATTTTGGCGCTAGTCGCCTCAGGAGGAGGGTGGGGTGATTTTTGAGCTTAGTCAACAATGCGAAAAATGAATTCATTAAACAATCGCTTTCACGCTATTTAATTATCAAAACATCTGAAAACTTTCAATGATTTGAAATTTTTAACTGTTGCCAATTTCTTTTTACTAACAAATAAAATGTTTGCAATTACTCTAAACAAGACTTTTTCAATGATTTCCAATTTCGCTCTTTGATTCTGCATTTGCAGGGTTATTACGATAATTGGGAAATTGGAGCTGTCTCCAATTATTCGGGCGAGTACGTATTTTATTTTGTAACCGGAATTCATAAGATAGACATAGAAGAAAGTTTCGTGACGGCCACGACAGCTAGAAAACAACTAGTTTCGTAATTGTTTTACTCTTTAGTACCAAGCGATTATATATGCTCATTTCGTTGTTACGAAAGAAATTAATATGTTTTGTTGTCAATCGTCTTTCCGTTGAACACCATCGCTTTATTACTGTACATTTCATTCTGAGGCATCAAAATGAAATGTCTCGAAGAATAGATTCGCCATTTATCGCTCTGATGGGTCAACGCTATCAAAATGAATATCTGAACTTTTGCGTAGCAATTAAGATCGTGTGAGCAACAATAATGAAACAAAATAGTAAATAGAACAATATTATTTCATTGCTACATTTTTATTTATCG
The DNA here is from genome assembly GCA_038373865.1 of Uloborus plumipes. Lineage (NCBI taxonomy): Eukaryota > Metazoa > Arthropoda > Arachnida > Araneae > Uloboridae > Uloborus > Uloborus plumipes. The sequence continues at coordinate 40,635 of JAXGGA010009975.1, read as the reverse complement.
GCTGCGAATTTAAGCGTATATTTTATTAATACAGAGATGTCAAAATTGAACGCCATTGCTATATGTTGCTAATGAGGAATCTGCATGGGTCGGGTAATCGCGAACTGTTGATTAATTTCAACAGTCTATTACTTCAAACCCCCAAGTATCAACTCGGTTTTTAAAAATCTGCTCAATATTTTGCAAAATTACAGCTTAAAATCAGCTAAAAACGAAACTAAGTTCACGTGACACAAAAAGGGGAGGAGCTTGCTTCGACGTCAAGGTTCACCTTGAGTTGCGCTACGGCGAAACTGGTTGCGGTAGAAGCGAGGGTGGTAGGCGAAAAAGACAGGGGAGACCTTGTTGCTTAGTGCTGTTTATTAAAACCGAAGGGGCTCTTATTATAATCTTTAGGAGAATATTCAAGAACAAAATGGAATAAATCAATACATGAAAATAAAACATTAACAAACAAGCAATGATAACAATAACCTGTACACGATTATCCTTCGGAAAAATAAAATCAGTTCAGTTCGGAGTTTTTTTTAATTTAATTATTAATTTTTTAATTTTAAAGGAGTGATCTAGAGTACCTTCCATATTCATAATTTTTAGTTCAACGTAATGACAGATTCATCCAAAGAAAACACTTTTTAATAAAAAAAAAAAGGTGTAAATATGCATACCGGTAAATGGATAAAATGAAAACCGGTCTTGAATAATTAATATACTGTTAAATAAATTACTGTAAAATATTTTTCACGATAGAACAGTGAAGAGCACAAACAGTTTTCAGTTTACTTTTATTTTTATTTATTTTTTTATCGATCCTGCACCATTCTTGTCTTCTCCTTTTGTGCATTAAAATAAATTGAATTTGGTGTGTTAAACGTTGAAGATTTGTAACAAGATTCAACAAAATAATGGCAGTTCGTACTTGTAGCCATCTTGAGAACGCTACCGGGCAATTCCAAGGTAACTTACGTTACATTTCGACCAACTCTCATGCATTTAGTACCTCAGTACAGACAAATTTTGTTGTACAAATCTTGTATGAAAGCATTTTTTGAAAATGACAGTTGAAAGCAAAATTAAAATGCAAAAATATTCGATGCATTTAAATTTTACAAAATCTAGCAATCAAAGATAGTAACTTGCGTTACACAAAAAGGGAATGACATAATATGAAAATTGGTTCTGAGGCAAATTTCTGCTCTATTACAGCTGTTTTATTGTTTGAAGCATAATTTATCAGTTCCTTATAATGCTTAGGAATATATTTTCATTAATTAAAAAATTTATTTCAAAAATTGAAAATTATGGGAATTTTTAACTGGGTAACTTATGTTACAATAACTTACGTTACAAAATTTACTTATAAGCATATCTTTATTACAAAAATTAATGAATGAAAATTACAGCTTAGTTTAGATCGAAACATTGAAAATTAACAATTATGAATTAAATTTACAGAAATTTAATATCAAACTCAATGAAAAATCAAAAATATTACATAACATAAGACTTAAATCTATATTGGTGCTGCTATTAACAAGTTCAGGTAATTCAATTTTTCAAATCATTCTTTCTTTCTTATTGTAAATTTCATCTGTCGTTACTGGCCATTTCTAATTGGTTTCAACAGCAGCCATTACTTATATTTTTAACTCGTTTTCTTCAATAATCGTCACAACTCAAGGATACAATGTACTTTCGTACTTTACCACACACCATTCACCAGCTTTTATCTCTGTTTTTTCTTCTTGTTCCTTAAAATACTTAACTAAACGAAACCCCGTAGCTTGTTAATTTCTAGTTCTTAAATGGTCATTGTCAATGTGCGGATCTTCAGAAAGTATTTTTGATAAATTTTGCTTTTTCTAACATATTTCAATACCATAAAGAGGGACTTATATTTAAAAATCTGTAATATCCACATGACTTTTCTCATACCCCTTCTACAGCGCATCTTTTCTGCAGAGTTTAGTGGCATTTTAATGCAGAATAAAATGTATTTCACCTGTAAGAGATAAAATATTTTTGTATTTGTTACTTCTAACACATATTTGATAACTTTAAATCATAACAGAAGTCATTTTTGAATAATTTATAGTACATTACTCCTAAATATTCTGAATGCAGTGATATTGTTTAGAGAGAATTAATATCTGGAAAGCCAGAAAGAAACATATAATTTATAATAGAGGTGTATTGTAATCTTAGTAACAAATAGAGACATTTTAAGAAATATGATTAATTTAAATTAAAGTAAATACAGTACAAATTCAAAAGAATTCTTGCATAAATTACTCCTACTTACCACATAGGTTTATTTCACAATTTACTTTCTTTACAAATACAAGTATTTAAGTTCTACTAGGGTAACTTACATTACCTGCATATGTTGGTAACTTAAGTCGTTGTTTTGATTGTAGCATAAAAAATTAAATAGACAATATTTAAAAAAAAACTTTAACTATTTGCTTAACACACACTTATAAGATAGAAAATATAGCATTGTTAACATGTTTATGCACATCATGAACTTTAACATGTTTTTGGTAACTTATGTTACATAGAACAGTGCATTTTTGAAGTTAACATAAATCACTTAATTTACGTGAAAACACTCTTTTTAGCAATTTACAATATTGAATTAAAGTGTAATAATCAATATTCTTCCTTTAAAACAGTTATCTAAAGAAAAAAAAATTGAAACTTACCAACGTTGAAAGATTGACCATTTGCTTTGCCAAAAGTTAAATATTCCGTTTCCAACTTCAAAGTGCTGCCAAAACTAAAAGTACTACATTCTTGACAAAAAATTAGTATAAATAATAAACTTCTAACATTTTTAAACCGAAAAATATGTAAAACAGACGCATTGCTGTAATTTGATTTTTCCAACGCTTTTCCACATTTCCATGGAATTGCCCTACCGATGTTATTTTGCAAGGGTCTCCAAACTATGGCCCGCGAGTATCTAAAATCTGCCCCGCTGCTTTGGGCCAGATTTTAGATGCATACATGAGCTAAGTCTATTGGTAGATATATTTTAATCTACTGTGAGAATTTTTTTGTGTATTTATATTTTGTGAGTTGCTAATATCACATATTACGATAAAGGTAATATCAATCGTTAAATCATGAATTGACATCAAGTAATTTAGCTTTTGTATTCGGTCTTAATCTAACCTTTAAAAATTTCATTATAATTTTTTGTGATTTGTTTCTTTAGAAATTAAGCATAGTAAGAAAAAGACATTAGGGAAAATTTCTAAGTCTATAAAAGATTTAATAAGGTTATACAAAATGTTTCTAGTCTTTCACCCCAGTGTTTAATGAATGTTAGTTATGATGGTCTAAGAAAAATTCTACATTCTACGAATGGAAACTGAAGAGTCATATAAAACTTGAAGCTTGTTTTTAAATGATAGGAATGCCTCAACGCTTATTTGAAAGTGCAGTTCATAGGTGGCTGGTGCACCAAAAAAGTGGGGATCAAAAGAAATGTATGCGTGGGAGGGGGCAGCACCCCTAAAGTTTTTTTTTAAGAATTTTTTTTACATAGATTTTAACACTTATGATTAAATGACCAATTTAAAAAGTGAGAAGTGGCCTTAAAAATTAAGACGGATGGCCACCTTTGACATACGCCTTCCGCTTCTAAGTTCTACCCTTATGAAATAGCCTGAAAAGAAGTCCATTTTTTAGAATTTGCAGTTTTTACTTCCGTAAAATAAATCAATCCACTGAGTAAAAAAAGAATTTCAATCGATCAATTAGTTTTTTATTCTGAAAAAGTGAGGGGGAAGGGCCCTTTTCCTTTTGTAAGTGAGGGGACATCCCTTTCTTGTCCCCCTGTACGAGCCGCCCTATCAGTTATTTCATACATTTCAACTATTTCCAATACAAAAAATGTACCTGCTTCTGAATTACGATGTGTATGATGAGCTATATATCCATTTAGGAGGGAGGAAGGGTGGGGGGACTGGCCGTGAGCCTTGGGTAATTTTCAAAAGTGGCCCGTGGGCAAAACGTTTGCAGACCCCGGCTCTATTGGGAACTTACGAGCGAGCGCCCAGGGTGAGAAGGAGTAAAGTGAATTGCGACGTCATCAGCCGGGCATCAGCGGAGATGGGGAAAATAGGGGGCGCGGCTTATCGGGCGGCTTTAAGAATTAATTACAAAGTAACTAATCGTCCGATTGAACTGAAATTGGTGTCTATCGTCATGAAATGACCTGAACGCCATTGCTATATGTTGTTAATTCGAAGAAAGTAAACAGATGAATGAATGTCGTATGACTGAATCATGAGTTGCGACCAACTTTACCTGAAAAGGGAATTTATTTCCCCTAAAAAGCAGTACTAATAAGGCCTTCGGCATCAATTCACTCTGTACTCCATTTCAGTTAACTATATCAATATTTTTTAACCCTTAAAGATAGAATAAACATCACTTTTTACAGCAGAAACAATACGCTAATAAATGTAAACAAACATTTGGGTGGTCCTTCTTCAGCGCTCTCTAGCAGGCAAATCTTTACCACTGATGTTTTGAGTAATGATACAGCCTGTATAAAACGCTATCTAGTGAAGCCTTGCTGTTTTTGATGTGCTAGCGCCGTCTATCGTAGGAAAGCGTTACTAAGTAATCTAGAGAGAAAGTTATTAGTATATTTAGTAACGCCCTTATATAAAATTCCTGAAGAAAAATTTCCTGTTTTTTCAACGGAATAGAGATTAGATTGAAACTGCACAGTCTCATTGACTTGTGAGGAAAAAAACTGTTTGAGTGCAATGGAAAACAAATCTTAAATTCAATACATGGGTGCGAAGAGGGGGAAATGTGAAAGGAAATAGAAAGATGCGTTACCACATTAATGCATTACGATCACTAAATTAGAAGGAGCGACTCATTTGAACTTCTAAAAAAAGCCTTTGATACCATTTACAGGTGTACCAAACGCGTTTGAAGAAAACTGGTGAAGTACACTTTGTCCACCAGTCAACGAGTTAACAGAAAGTAGATAAATAATCAATAGCCCTCTCGTGCAGTAGAAATTAATTATGAAAATCGCCCATCCCGCTAGGTTGATGGGCAAGCAGAGGAAAAAAATCACTCAATCAAAAGATTTATTCTGATAGTTTGGTGATATTCAGAACTGAAACAGAATCTGGGAAGCCAAAATTTATTTTCACAAGATTTTCGGCTTTTAATGCAGATTTAAGTTTTTTTTGTTGTTGTTGTTGGAAAGTACATGTAATAAATCTTCTAAGAATTATTTAGAGCAGTAGTCTGAAGAATTAATTGTTTCTTGTTTTGATTCCTTAAATACAGAGCATCTAAATCGTGTCCTCCTACTAATAATACAACTTGATTAAAAAATTTAACCTTGTTTCTACAAAGTTGAAGCTTTGAACAAAAGCTAGCTAACAGTGCACCAAGTACTGTTGATTTATAACTTTAAAATATGTTTTCATAGATCATTTAGACAGACAAGCTTTTTATTTTCAGAGCACACACACCCAGGAAAAGGTACAGGAACTTAAAATATATTTTTTAAATACATAACGCATGACAGACTGTGCTCTTGGTTCTAGAACTCCAAAAAGAAGGGTACTTGATAATTTCGTTTCTTAATTTAAAAACTAAACTTGGGGTTCTGAAAAAAAAATTAAAAATTTCCACCACAAGTAATATTTTTAATACAAACATGTTTGCACTATAAATATCCTTTGCTTTCTAGAATAACCCAAGAAAGAAAAAAAAATCCTTTGTATTAAAGGCAATTAAAATTATTCACCAACACAATTTCATAAAACATAACAATATTTTTCCCAAAATATTAGACAACATTACATTAAAACTGAAAAAGTGATATTATCATAGATTAAAATGTTGTGAAATGTAAAAAATTCATACTACCATGAGACTGCAATTACAATAATTTATTTTTTAACTTTTTGAATCATTTATTACCGAAGATTTATTACAGCATGATTTATTACAGCAGTAGAAGTAAACAATCCTTTAAAGGATTGTTTACTTCTACTACAAACTTGGTCAGAACATTTTGGAACATTATAACCCCAAGCGAAATGACACAGGTGAGTGACTGCATATTATTAAAGACTTATTTTTCAGAAAAGAAAATGTATCCAAATTCAAAAAATTGAAGACAGATACAGTAAAAATACACAATACCCTACAACCCATTATCACAGTCTCTTCTCGACAATTCAAATATAAAAATAATCTCCAGACTCTATAGCAATTTGTTCCACTTCGTAAGAGAGATTAAATAGTATTAATAAATATAACTGTTATCTTGCAATTTTAAACTAAGATATTTCTCCAGTAAAAGCAATGTTAAAATAGATATAAAAGAAATTAGAAAATTTTAGAAGATATCGTACTTCAACAATTTGTCATTTTTTGCGAAAAATGAAATAAATATGTTTCGATCATATTTTGAACCAAATATCGACATAAATTCCTATTCTACAAGATAAAATATAGACATTTAATAACAGTAGATCTAATCAGCTTTCATTTAAGCCTAAAAAGAAATCTGTAGGTTCCATATTTCATTTATAATTGAGAAAAAACAAATTTTCGGAAATTGAAATTATTTTTGCGAAATGAGAAAAATTGCCTTCTTATAAGAATAGGAGAGCACTGGACAACAGAAAAATGCATAGAGTTGTATAAAAAAGGTAACACTGTGTTAAAATATGATTTTCATAATTTAAAAAAATCTTACAGATTAATTTAACTCAATGTTTTTCTTTTTTTTCTTTTGTGGGTCTTTATTAGCTGTGGTCTTATTGTGAAGCTGCATAAAAGGTAAAAGGAAGGTTTCCTTTGTTTTGGATCCAGATGTTCATTTAAAATACGGAAAGAGTTGCTACAACTTCCTTGCCATTCCAGTTCTCGAAGATGAAGAAAATACACAAACATCTTGAGACAGAACAAAGACCACATTCTTTTCTTGCAGCTTAACTTATGCTGTGATTGTACAAAAAGATTGCTGCGGAAAGAAACAAAAAAAAAAAAAACAGTAATAAAATTTAGACCTTTGAGTCATTTTCCTGTTGTGTCTGTGTAATGGGGTTGTTTTCTTCACTCAAAAAACTACTTTGACTCACTGAAATTGATAGAATCATCGAAAATAATAACACGGAGCCAGAAAATAGTTTTTATTTTGGCAAAAAAAATTTTTAATTATTTTTTTAAACATCCAATCTTGAAAACAAGCCGTGGTCTCTATGACGTTGTAAGTGCTGGGCCTAGGGGAAAACTTGTGAGCTTTGACGGACACTAAGGTCCAGTCCCTTTGGGGGAGGTGGTCTGTTCGGAATTGGATTACTATAAATTTTATAACTTTTAAAGCGGGAAGGATGGCCGGCAACCAAACCGACCTGAACCTGCACCTTTTTTTTTTTTTTTAATTCTTCTACTATGATTTTTTTTAACTTGACGGTATGGAGGGGGTGCGCAAAGTTGGTTCGTTTTCAATAGGTGGCCGTGATAGCCTCGACTTTGAGAACCTCTGGCTTATGGCTTTCACTTGACCCCCCCCCCTCCCCCCACATTGAGGTCCCTCTTACTTTTCTGATTACATTGCCCACCAGAAAAGTTCTAGCTCGTATTGGCTCTCTGCAAACTTGCACAAAAGTATCGGCAGAGGCGAACACTTTAGCGTGATGAGTAATAAACTGTCAAACGCTATTCCGTTACATTTGTATTCATTCGCGCTGTTCCAAACGGTTTAACAGGACCAGCTAAAATGAATCAGTTAGTTAAAGCTTCTTCGGACACAATTTCCGAAAGTTAGTGTGGAGATGGTCTGGTGATTTTTCCTCCAAGATTAACGTTACAACGCTCCAGAAATAAGTGAAACAAAGCGAATAAAGAACAAGAAGTTCTGTCAAGAACTAAACGAGCCTACTTTCCCGTACATCGACATCGGCATTCTCGCATCTGATCATTATTCTCTTGATTATCTGAGACTGAAAATTATGTCAAACATACCTTTTTAGCACTTAGAGCTGATTTCGAAAAGCAAAATATACCCCTCTCATGAGATGAAATAGACACGTAAACAGTAATTAACGAATAAATAAGGTTTTGTCACACCTTTTAAAGAGTGTAACTGTTACAGTTCCTCCGTAGAAAAAATCCTCCATCGTTTTCCAAAAAAAAAAAAAAAAAAATAAATAAATAAAAATAAATAAATAAATAAATAAAAGTACAAAGAGCACCAAAACACATTTTATCAAAGAAAAAAAAACTCGTCCGTTAATAAAATGTCTCGAATTTCACCTTTAATCTGTTGCCAGTTAAATATAAATAAAGAATAAAATGTTCTCGTGAATGAAAAATTTTTGTTACAAAAAAAATCGTCTGCCAAAAAAAAAAAAAATAATAATAAATAAAATAAAACAAATGAATAAATAAACAAAAAATCGTCTGCAGAGTCAGTCATTTTTTTTCTGAGCCGGCATTTCCGCCATGTTTGCGGGTCGGAGTCGGAATCAGAGTCCTCACAGAAGATTACTCAGAAAAGTACTTTACAAACATTATTTATCAAAACCATTTTCTTACAAAGTTAGTTTGAAGGAAATCCGACTTTAAGTTCAGAATCAACATTCAACTTAAATTCCCCGTAGACGCTAATGTTAATTTTTTTTTTTCTGAACGGTTCAAAATTGAACGAAAAATGGTTCAAATCAAAAAGCGAAATATGGGAATGTATGGGAAAGCCTCTTCGAGATCTTTCAAACAAAAAAAAGTTTATTCCATTCGGACGGTTCACTCAAAAGTTATTAGGTGGGGAAAGGTTGCTTGAACGGTTCAATGTTGAACGAAAAAGTGTTCAAATTGAAAATTTAAATACTGTTATAAAGTATCCTTGCCGAGATGCTTCGAACAAAAAAAAAAATTGTTTAAATCGGACTGTTCACTCAAAAGTTAGCATCGCGGGATAGGTTGTTTGAACGGTTCAAAGTTGAACCAAAAATTGTTCAAATCGAAAAATCAAATATGGGAATGAGCTGTACTCGCCGAGATCTTTCCAACAAAAAAAAGTTTGTCCAAATCGGAATGTTCATTCAAAAGTTATTAGGGGGGGACAGACAGACCGACAGACCGACCGACCGACCGACCGATCGACCGACGCACAAATTCCCCATCTCAATACCCTACTTTCAAATTTTTAATTTTTCGATATTCATTTTACCTTTTTATTTTTTTTTTTACTTGGCGATATTTTTTGGACTTGGCGATATTTTTTTAACTTGGCGATATTTTTTGGACTTGGCGATATTTTTTTGATGCATTAAGCTACTTTTAATACTTTTTTCGTCTTTCTTTTACTTTTAATGGGAAAGTAGGCTAAAAACCATCAAAGCTATTCAAATGTATCGTATTTACATATTACTGAGTGTTATTGTTTTGTTTTTTAAAAGGTGCCCGTTTTTCAGAAACTTCCTTCTTAACAAATAGAAAAAAAAAAAAAAAAAACGCTTCCCACTGACAAAACACCACTGATACATACACACATAGATACATCTTAATTATTTACAGAGAAAATGCCCTGCGCCTGCGGCCAGGGCCGTAACCAGACCTCAGTTTCGGGAAGGGTTTTACCAAACCTATTCCTCGTGAAATCTATGAAGTCAATAAAATTTGTTTTCAGGTTCTATATTCTGTTGTTTTTTGTTACAATAGATGTTAAAAGGGTATTAACATGAAAAATGTTAAAAAAGTACAAAAAAAAAAAAAAAAAAAAAAAAAAAAAAAAAAAAAAACAAGACCCATCTTTTCAATGAAGGGAGAAAAAAAATCTGGATGGATGAGTTTTCCTACGTATGCGCATTGAAAGGAGTTTTTTTGAAATTCCTATCTTACTACCCTTATAAGATGTGTTAAATAAAGAGTTTGGTACTTACAAATTTGAAGAATTTTGGTGTTTTTTTTTTAGTGATATTAAAAATTCGAAGTGAAAGGTGTATTCTTAAGAATTTATCTTTGCAATAACTACAATAAAAATTAATAACGCAGAAAAAACATCTTATTTGTACAATTATTCATTTTTAATAGTTTCATTTTTCAAATGAAGTTTCAAAGTTTTTTCCACAAATAAAAATAAACTTTTTTCGTTGAGAAACTATGAAAAGCATTTTTGTAATACTTTTGAAATTTTTCGGAGGGGGTTTGAACCCTAAAAACCCACCCCTTAAATAAGGACCTGCCTGCGGCTGATATATACTTAACAATAGAAGTTGTGATTGCTTTTTAATCATTCTAAAAGTTCTTTTGCGATCAAACAGTGTGCTGAAGAGAAAATGAAATAAAATTGTAAGTAACAAATCCTGTTACGACAAAAATATTTATCTCAATATAGTTCTGAAATCGCAAAATTTTCACCGTGCCGGAGAATTCAACGGCTGACTGCTTTGCTAAAATGCGCCATCTATCGTATCAAGACGGAACTAAGAAGTATACAGAGAATGTTATTAAAATATTTAGTGACGCCTTCTATAGATTTCGTGAGATAAATATTTTTCTGGTTTTTTTTTTTAAAGGTTGAGATTAGTTTATATGATATGACAACGTCTGAATGATTTATGAGGGGGAAAAAACTACATCAGTGAATAGAGGGGCAAATGTGAATGGAAATAGAAAGATGTGTTGCCAATTGTACGCATTAAGGTCACTAAATTAAAAGAAGCGATTCATTTGAATTTCCAAAAAAAAAAACCTTCGATACTATTAGCATGTGTCAAACCCGCTTGAAGAAAACTGTCGTTTCTTATCCTCTTGAAGGGTCTGACATGACTCAGATCAACTCCAGCAGTAAGATGGTAAGAAAACTGGTAAAGTTAACCTTGTCTACCAGTCAGCGAGTAAACAAAAAGTGAATAAATACTCAATTGTCCACTCGAAGAGCGAAAAAGGGGGTGTTGAACCATTTGCCAATAATTAAAATAGCCCGTCCCCATAGGGTTGAAGGGTAATCGAAGCAAAACGTTGCAAATCAGAAGAAATACACCTCTTTAATGGTTACATTCAGAACCAAAAGCTAAATTTGTTTCCACCAGATTTTCGAGTTTCATGCAGATTAAATTTTTTATCAGTTTTTCAAATTGCAATATATTTTCTCTTTGGCATTGCGGAGTGGTTCCTCAGTTTAGCTTAACCACGGAGTAGAAAAATCAAGGAGAGAAATGTTCTACGGATGTGCTAGTTTGAAAGTGACAACGAATTCTCACCCGCCGCCAGAGGACGCTAGCTCAAACGCTCCCTATCTCCTACGGGAATCAATGTAAATGATACTGAATCTGTCATCTTTTTAAATGCTGCTATGGGAAAGAAAAATTTTTTTTTTCAACTGGATTTTGGTGTAAACCATCGAGTAACATTATGAACTAAATATGACTTTGGTCCCACTGAAATTTTGCCGTATTTTTTAAGAGAGATGTTTGATCGACCGCATCTAGCTACTTGCCAAATTTGACATATATGCGACTGTATGTGACATTTTCTTTGCATTGTACGATATAAGTTTTGCTGAGAATCAGTTCTCTAAATTGTTGATAAATTAAGCATGAGGCAAAAAAAAAATAATTATGTCAGTATTTAATTTTGTTATCAATTAAATATATTTAGTAGACAAAATAATTATTAGTTTAAATATATTTATTAAATATATTTAGTTCGTAATGTTAATCGATGGTTTGAGCAAAATTCCAATTTAAAAAAAATATTCTTGCCAACAGCAGTCTTTAAAAAATGACAGATTCTGTCAGATTTGGCAAGTAGGTAAGTGCATTCGATTAAACCTATTTCTCAAAGAATACAGCACCTATTTTCGTGGGATGAAAATCATATTTAATTCATAATGTCAATCGAAGATTTACACCAAAATCCAGTTGAAATTTTTTTTTTTTTCTTCCCCATAGCAGCATTTAGAAAGATGACAGATTCAGTATCATTTACATTGATTCCCGTAAACGTTTGAGCTAGCGTCCTCTGGCGGCGGGTGAGAATTCGTTGCCACTTTTAGATAGCAGAGATTTAGCTCCTCCTCTTTAATCTCCTTGAGCTCCAGGTTCACACTAGCCCCGGACGGACGGTAAACGGCCCGGACACGGAGTAACGTCACCCGGGCCGGGAAAAACGGTTGTCAATTCACATTGCAGAAAATCTGTCACGGTCAGAAACTTTGTAACCAATTAAATCGCTTACTGTTGGCCCATCGGTGCTGTATTTAGACATCAACTTCTTAAGCAGACAGCTTTATCAATTTGTAGCTAACATGAACTGATATTTTTATGATATTCGTATTAATGCAAAAAACTGCAGCTTAATGGGGTTTTACACATTAGGGTGAGTCGAAAAAATCGATTTTTTTATTTCGAAATCGCATTACCTCTCAAAAGTTGTGGTTTAGTATCCACAACTTGGGAAAAATAAGAAAAAAAAAATTCTAAGTTGACGTCTTCGGTTCGCGCATGAGGCACAAAGTTGGAAAAAATATGTTAAAAATGGAAATTTTCAAAAAGAAAAAAGAAAAAAAAAACTGTAACTTTTTATAATGCAAATACCATAAGCTGTAACTATTTTGTGCATTTTTAATCTAAAAAAATATTTTATAGCTTTTACATACGATCTTTAGTTTGCACATCAGCCTTAAATTGGGTTAAAATCGTCTACAATGTCAAATTTCGAAAATATCGATTCTTTTTATTTCGAAATCGCACTACCTCTCAAAAGTTGTGGTTTGGTATCCAAAATTTGGGGAAAATAAATAAAAAATCTAAGTTGACTACCTCGGTTCGCGCATGAGGCTCAAAATTGGAAAATATATGCTAAAAATGGAAATTTTCAAAAAATAATTTGAAAAAAAAGTATTTTTTTTTTCTATCGAAACTACTTTAAATTGTTAGTAGATAACATAAGTTGAACCCAAAAAATTATATATAACTTTTAGAAGATACATTCTGTTTGTGCATAAGGCTCAAGATATGAAAAAAAATGTCAAAAACTGAACCAGAATGCACTACGTCGGCGCTGTGTCGGTATATTTTTGTTCTACAGTCGACTTTTCTAGACATTACACATATTCTAGGAGACAGTTCAAAGTCCCTGCAGCCTGCACTCCCTTTGGTTGTCACTTAGTCAGCTAGACCCGCCAAACAAACAGCATCTTTAATTAGCAACTGAAAGTGAATCAAAAAGTGCAGCGTGTTTAGCTTTGGGTGAGTTTTTTTTTTTTTTTTTTGTAACTTTATAGCATATATTTATGCTCAAGTTTTGTTATACTGTTCTCCGTTCTCCGAATAATAAATAATGGAACCCCGGAGAACTTATAAACGTTTAATTATTTGTCCGTTTTTTGGTGTACCGAAAGGGTTAAGTCAAAGTGTTTTAACCACATGTGCAGATGTGTTGTTAGCTTGCTTTGAAGAAAAATCGCAATCTGTAAAAGGCGAACCTTTTTCAAGGATTTCAGATTGCATAGCTCATAGAAGAAATTTACTGCAAAGCTTCTATACCAACGGTCAGTCATGTACGTATTGTAAAATTGATAAAGGATTACCATAATACTACATTTAGTCGTGATAAAGATAAATTGTACTTCAATATTCTCAAGTTCAGACTCTGAAAAATAATAAAGTTATCTCTTAGTTGGCTTGGTAGGGATTTTTACTGTCTTAGTTCGCTTTACTTTTTTCATTGCTCCCTTTTAGCCTTTTCTATTTCAAGACGTTCTTTCCTGGGTGTATCGGTCAAAATACAATATGTTCTTTTAGGTCTTCCCCCTATGGAGTCATTTTTTCGGTAGTGCCTTTGGATATGGCCTTAATTCTTCAGGGGAGTGGCAATGCTTGGCAAAGAAGTACTAGCTTCAGATGTTGACACACCAGTAAAATCATTTTGTGCGTTATTTTCTTCTTGCTTTTGCACTGAGAAATCATCGACATTTGATGGGAGGAAATCAAAATCTTCAAAAAATATTTTCATTCATCGTTATATAAACCGTCCAAGGACTGCAGTCTTTGGATGAAATAACCGAGTTGGCGTTGTAGTGCACATATAAATGTAGTTAAGAATTCATCATTAGCTTTACCATAAATCATAAATATGCAGTTGCAAAACTGCATATTAAGTTTATAATTTAAGTTAAAATTTTTAAGTTTTGGAAGGAAACATTTCACTTGAATTTTAAAAGGCATTTTAGAAAACGAAAGAACATGGAATTTTAGGAGTTGTAATAGTTATGCACTGCAGAAGTGTGTACCTTGGACCAGTCCAAGGTACACCACTTGTATTGGGTTCGAGATACACCACTTGGTTATAAAAAACGAAGTAGCTGACTATTGTGTTACTGTTAGGATTAACTTTGTTTCAAGCACACGGTGTTATAGCTAGAACATGACTGTATAATGCGTGACCCTCATTTCAGAATATACAATATATGTTTTAGGATAAAAATACCTAAAAGTAACCGGAAAAACTTACTTTTGAATGGTGGATTTCTTTTGTTAATAATACTTCAATCAGATGAGCTTTCAGCAAAACAGAAAGATATGCAGTGAGACTTCTAGAGACACATATTTCAACTACATATGTTGCTATTCAAATATTTTAATAAGCAGAGCTGTAATCAGCCTAGGTCCGAGGTACACATATGTCCGAGGTACACCACTTACCCCTACTTCAAGACAAAACTCAATCATTTTGTTAATTAAGCGAAGTCTAAACTTTTTGACGTTGCTTCTTTCAAGTGTGCAATGAATTTTTCGTGTTCTCTTGTGCTAAAAAGCCAATCTCTTGTAGATGTACACTATACATCTGTACATTGGTATAGAACGCACATTGGTATTACCACTGTGCATTGGTATAGAAGCTTTGCAGTAAATTTCTTCTATGAGCTATGCAATCTGAAATCCTTGAAAAAGGTTCGCCTTTTACAGATTGCGATTTTTCTTCAAAGCAAGCTAACAACACATCTGCACATGTGGTTAAAACACTTTGACTTAACCCTTTCGGTACACCAAAAAACGGACAAATAATTAAACGTTTATAAGTTTTCCGGGGTTCCATTATTTATTAGTCGGAGAACGGAGAACAGTATAACAAAACTTGAGCATAAAAATATGCTATAAAGTTACAAAAAAAAAAAAAAAAAACTCACCCAAAGCTAAACACGCTGTACTTTTTGATCCACTTTCAGTTGCTAATTAAAGATACTGTTTGTTTGGCGGGTGCTAGCTAAGTGACAACCAAAGGGAGTGCAGACTGCAGGGACTTCGAACTGTGTCCTAGAATATGTGTAATGTCTAGACAAGTCGGCTGTAGAATAAAAATATACCGGCACAGTGCCGACGTAGTGCGTTCTGGTTCAGTTTTTGACTTTTTTTTTTCTTTCATATTTTGAGCCTTATGCACAAACAGAATGTATCTTCTAAAAGTTATATGTATATTTTTCGGTTTAAATTATGTTATCTACTAACAATTTAAATCAGATTCGATAGAAAACAATTACTTTTTTTTTTCAAATTATTTTTGTGAAAAGTTCATTTTTTAGCATAGATTTTCCAACTTTGAGCCTCATGCGCGAACCGAAGGAGTCAACTTAGATTTTTTTTATTATTTTTCCCAAATTTTGGATACCAAACCATTATTTTTGATAGGTAATGCGATTTCGAAATAAAAAAAATCGATATTTTCGAAATTTGTAGGCGATTTTAGCCCAATTTAAGGCTGATGTGCAAACTAATGATCGTATGTAAAAGCTATAAAATGTTTTTTTAGATTTAAAATGCACATAATATTTACAGCTTATGGCAGTTGCATTATAAAAAGTCACAATTTTTTTTTTCTTTTTTCCTTTTGAAAATTTCTATTTTGAACATATTTTTTCCATCTTTGAGCCTCATGCGCGAACCGAAGACGTCAACTTAGAATTTTTTCCTTATTTTTCCCAAGTTGTGGATACTAAACCACAACTTTTGAGAGGTAATGCGATTTCGAAATAAAATAATCGATTTTTTCGACTCACCCTATTACACACGGCAATATTTCTACATTTCCGAAGACATATTAAACGTTTTTGATTTCAGGATAAATAAGAGCAAGCAAATAGAAAAAGCATTTGACTCAGTAAAATATATAGCAAAATTTCGTCAAATTATTTCCGTAAATGATTCAAAACCAATGGTACGATGATCTCCAAAGTGAAATTAAAGAATAAGAGAATGCTTATTTATTTTTTTTTACCAGAGAGTGGTTTAAAAAATAAATAGTCAAGCTTTGCTCATGAAAATTTTTGATACAGTAGTTTTATTTGACTCACTTTAAAATGTATTTGAGTTTATAGCAAAATTAATTTCTGATAAAATATAAATTTGATTTATTACTGAAAACTACTCCAGATAGCAAGATTTAACAATAATGAATTTTCATCCAAGCAAAATACTTTGATTTTACGAACAATTGACTTATATTGTATAGTTTTGACCTAATTGTATGCAGTTCAGTCTTGATAACTTGAACATTCCTTTACTTCCATTTTTTTTTTTGGGGGGGGGGGGATCCTAAACATTCGAGAAGGCTGCGGGAACTTCCTATAACTCAAAGCTTTTAGACGGCTCTTGAGGGCTTCGCGCTATTGAGACTCGACTGTTAAAAGCAGCTTTATTGCAAAGTATAAAATATATGCTGTTGCAGTACAGACTGCACAAAATAATCAATACACTTTCATGCTAAAAAATAATCTTTTTATTGCAGATATTTCTGCTCAGTGCTTTTAACAACTAACAATGAATGAAAATGCTTCATATGTTTAGGTTAATAAATGTGATTAGGGAAATAGTGAGGAAAACAAACATAGTAGGCTTAACACTGACCCCGAAACCAAAACCCTAAAAAGTGCTTTTGTACAAAAGTAAGTCGGGAAAATATGTTTCTCTTGTTGATTGTGCTCAGAGTTATGTATGAAAGTTAAAAAATAGAATGAGAGTTATAGATAAAATATAACTTTATTTTTTCATATAAGTGCAAAAGATATTGATGCATTTGTCATACTGCTTGACAAGCTTCGCAGAGCAATCCAGGAAAAACTCAACTATTCGCATGCGGAAGAAATATTTCACAGCTTGTTTGACATCAGCATTGCATTGACCTCTCTCTCTGAATTTGTTTGACTGCAACACTCGCCTTCCGCCGAAATTCTTCTTCAAAGTTAGAAATAGATTGAAGTCACTCGATGGGAGATCAGACAGCGGCAGATTTAGTACGTCGCAAATGCTAAGGGCCTCCACGACTCTGGGGGCCCCACAAAGAATTCACGGAAGTAGAATTTTGTCTTCAACTCGTCACACATATGTAGACAATATATACAACAGATTAAGTTTTCCCCCTAGAGATTAAAAGAGTTTCAGATAACACATTCCGTACCCTCTTATAAAAGACTTTTAATTTGTTATTCATGTGCTGAAATTTAAATTGAAAAAAAAAAATAAGCAACTTTCTAAAGAAATATTTCTTTTCTTTCTTTCTTTTTTTTTTTTTTTTTGACATTTTCTGTCAGGGATCGAATCTAGGAGGAGAGGGGATTTAGGAAACTATCCTCCTTCGAAACTCACTTTCTTTTTTTGACAATAAAAAAGAGCTAAAACTAGCCTTATCACCCCTGCCCTTCCCCTTTTTTTCTTAACTATGCCATCGCCTACTTGAGGCAATGGTAACCTTATCTAATTCCTTTTTCCATTTTCTATTAAAAGTATTAAGTAAATTTTTAATTATGTCCATTTTAAATATTAGTTCACAAGTTGTGGGACATTCTTCTTCTTTTTTTTTTGCTAATAAATTCCTGCCACCAAAGAAAAAAAACAGAAAATCTTGTGATAGACGAGAAAAAGTTGCACTATCAAATCTGCCTTTTTTTTTTTGCCGATATCCTCTCATAATTTGACAACATGCACATGTAATATGCGCTCACTCATTACGACATAAAAAGGAAATTCAGTGAAAGAATTTAGTTGTTATCAAATTTCTTAACAAACAACTTCAACAAATTTTGTCATACATACGTAAAATCATTACATGCAGTCATGTCATTTCACAATTTTCCAGAGCGGGAGGGGAGATAATGAGTTTTTTCTCGATTTCATCTTACAGAAAAACATTATGGAAACAAAAAATGTTCTCAAAATCGCTGAATTTTTTCAGCAGTTTTTGCACAGATTTGACACTGGGAAATACTTAAAAATAACATGCGGAACTAAAAACTGCATGTACATGGTACCTTGGATTACCTCTCGGAAAATATGGTAAAACACTTTGTTAGGAAAAATTTCAGATTTTTTTTTCTTTAAAAATTTTAGGGTTTTCTCTCACAATGAAGTTTTTTTCATTTTGTTTTAATCCTTAAGAATAGGGCAGTAGCAGCCACGTGCTTTTTGCATAGCAACGGAGCCTAGCAACCGTTCCTGGTGGACAAGCAACTCCATCTTTACCGTATGAGAGCATGGTATTGCGAGTGCGCAGTTGTTTTTTTAGCTCTTTTTAAAGTGTAAAATGTATTGTCTTGTGAAAGTGATCCGAGTCTTGTGAAAGCCTTCATTACGAAGCAAAAAGAAGATATATTGATAAAATCAAGATCATTAACAATTAGGATCCGTATTTATTAAGGAAAAATGAATTTTAAACTGATGCGCATCTAACTTGCCGTACAAATACAAAAAAATTAAAAGAAGGATCGATAGATCAGCAGTTTATGAATATTTAATGCATTAAGAACAGGGCCGCCGTTTGGGGGGGGGATACTGGACCTCTAGTACCGGGGCCCGGAGCTTTGGGGGGCCCGTAAGTTTATGAACATGTTTTTCCAGTTTTAGTGTCAATAATTTCATCAAAAAAAAAAGCTGTTAAAAAAAAGAAAAAGAAAAATCTCGCTTTCCATTGCCGATTCTCAATATGAAACAGTTGCTAGTGCAAACACTAATGAATGAAACACGCTTGCGCAAGGGAATTTGCACCGCTTTTTAAAATCATCTGGCGAAATAAATAACGTGAAAATAAAATCAGGTGCACACTTTCGTAACTAAAAAAAAAAAAAGTTTTTTCGAATAAAATTTTTTTCTCTCTTTTTTTACAATTGCAAATGTGATGAAACGACGGCATAAAAATGTGCAATTTGGGGGCGGGCATGGGGGGCCTGGCATTAAAATTGGTACCGGGCCCCATCGCTGGTAACGGCGGCCCTGATTAAGAACAATCAAATCCTATTAAAACAAACATATTAGGAGACAATTTGCTGTTATTCTACTCGGTAGTTTAAAACAAGCGGAGTTTAGTAAATAATTGCTTTTTTTATGACTGATGCGTTGAAAATGAAACATCAGAATGAAATACAAACAAAACAAGCCAAAACTGAAAAAGAACGGGCCAAAATAACAGTCAAATTTACACGAAAAAAGATTACAGAGCAAATCATCGGTAAGAAAAGCAGACGACGTTTTGAGTATATTTAGCTGTCATCAGCACGTGGTGTTTGTTTGTCTACCAGGATGACGTCAGTTGCTACTGCCCTATATATGAAATGTTTAGAACTTTAACGAAAAGTGATGACAGAAATTTCTTCGCCGAGTTCCGAGATAAATACAAATTAACTTATTCTTCGCGAAATAAAAGAATTAAAGTAGCAATTCTTCATACAAAACAAAATAAAATTACCCACAGGATTGGAAGTAGTAATATTAAAGACAAACTTTATTTCAAATAAAAATTGCAAAAAAAAAATCAAAACTAATCAATGTTGTTATGAAAAGTGCAGCCAGACAGCGCTCAAGTGGCAGAATTAGGAAGCTCGGCTGGCAGCCAGTAAGTACAGCGACATCTAGTGGAGCCATGCTCAAGGTGATGACTTAAAAAAAAAAAAAAAAGTTTGCGGCGGGATCCTGGAGGTAATGACCAAGAAAAAAAAAAAAAAAAAGGTCGCGGCTGTATCCTGGAGGGAATGACGGTAATGACCAAGAAAAAAAAAGAAAAATCGTGCTGTCGGAATAAAAATTAATAAAAATTTTTAGGTCAGGGGGGAGAGGGTGGAGGGATATCATATTATGACGTCACTGAAGTCATTGCGCAAAATTTTCGTCAGTACGTTCGTTCTTCTCGGTTTGTAACTTTGCGTTCGCATAAAAAGCCCCGGTTAAGCGGTTGCTTACCGGTACCTACCGGTGCCTCTATTCGAGCGCAAAAAGAGGTCCTCACTTCTCGGGAATACCTCTAGATTTCCCCCCAAAATATTTTCCCCCTAAAAAACCACATTCGGAAATTTTCCCCCTAAATTTAGGGGGAAAACCCCCAAGTTGGCAACCCTAGTAGGCGGGTAGCGTGATGAGCATCAACGCAAAATGCGGAACGAGCTCGAGCTTGGCGAAAAATTCACATTGGCTTAATGAGCATGCCAAAGGTTGCTCGATCAACTGGGAAAGATTTTGACGCCCCAGGCGTAGCCTGAGGCTTCAAGGGCCCGAGCAGTGGTCGCAAGTAGCGCGCTACAAGTAGCGAAACTACTGTAGTAGCTACATTTTTTAGTAGTTTGTAGTGTAGCGTACTACTTTTTGAAAAAAAGTAGAGTAGTGAGTAGCGCGATGCAAAAAAAATAGTAGTTTGTAGCGATTTCTGAAAACTACTTTTTAATTAAAAAATAATATCAATAAATGAAAAAAAATTAAACGAAAAGAGAACGAAGGAAAAAAACAAGGTGGTTCTTGTGGCGAATATTCGTAAAAATTGTAAAAAAAATCTAAAAAGGACAATTTTTAACAAAAAAATAACAAAAAGGAAAAGTAACAAATAAATTCAAAGACAATTCCTATTTCTATTCCATATTCGAATGAGGTAATTTTTTAATTTAAACCACTTTTCGAATTTTTTCGGTCAATTCTCAAAGGGTGCATTCTTTTTATTTATTTATTTTTTAAAAAGTAGCGAAGTAGCAACTACATTTCAAAAGTAGTGTAGCTCGCTACATATAAAAAAAAGTAGTTGTAGCTGTAGTTAACTACATTTATAAGAAAGTAGTTGTAGTTGTAGTTCGCTACGAAAAATATGTAGTTTTTCCAACCACTGGGCCCGAGGGTTTCCTCCAAACGGCAAAAATCCTATTGAGCATCTTGTAAAATTTTTTTCCAGTTGAATTAAAAATTTGTCGCCAATAAAAGTGAAAACAACGCCAATAAGTAGCCCATTCTGACTTCGTTTGCATTAGCCAATGAGAGCTCCCTATTTTGGAGGAGTAGTAGTAGCATCGGCCTAACTAAAAATTCATCAAAAGTGGCAGCAGCCAGTTGCCGTAGTATGAAAAACGTGTTTTTTGTTTACCACTTTTGAGATCTGTGCTTGAAATTCAAGAAATACTTAGGAATAAAGTATTTCCGAAGATCAGTTTTATTTTTATTTGAGGAAGCAACAGTACAAAGATTTGTTTACTGTTGATCTGTCTTAAGGTATGAAGCACTCTTGTAAATTATTTTAAAACTTTCTCGCCAGAATGTTGTATTGACTAGTTTTAACTTGTGATTTTAAGAGTTTTTTTCCGAAGTCTTAAAAACAATACAATGAATGCAATTAATTTAATGCCTGACTTTTCTTATGTATGAATGTTTCTTTGTTGATGTTCTTGGATAATTTATAATTAAGATAACTGTCGAGTCTGGATTACTTTATTGACTGGAATATTACTATATCTCGAAACTTTCATTGCTTCCGAAACTGTTGAGAAAGCTGTGAATACTTCCTACAACTCAAACTACCATTGACTCGAAGCTTTAAGCGGGTCCCTAGGGACTTCAAGTTATCGAGACTCGCCTGTATGTAAAAGTTACCCCCCCCCCCTTTTTACTTTCTTCTATATCTAATATATAGAAGAAAGTATTGGTTTCGTGAAAATTTTCGAATGTCGAATTTTGACGGATTTGCACGTTTTGAGGTGCGCTGAGTCCATTTCGACCATTTTTGGAAATTGTCTGTCTGTGTGTGTGTGTGTGTGTCTGTCTGTGTGTGAGTCTGTATGTGTGTGACCAGTTTTTGTGGCCGCGCTAGAGCAAAAACTACTGCATGAAATCGAACAAAAATTTTTGCACATATGTACCACCATGTGAACTGGTGCACCTGACTTTGTTTAGCGAATTCCTCCAAGGGGGGTGGAGCAATCGCACGTGTTCTGCGCGGGAGTGAGTGCTATATCTCAGGAAGTGACCGGCGGAATCAAACGAAAATTGGTCCATAGGTAGACCCTACTGAGTACAGGTGCTGATTCAATTTGTTTGTCAATATCGCCAAGGGGGGTGGAGTAATCGCACGTGTTCTGCGCGGGGGTGATTGCTATATCTCAGGAAGTAACCGGCGGAATCAAACGAAAATTGGTCCATAGGTAGACCCTACTGAGTACAGGTGCTGATTCAATTTGTTTGTCAATATCTCCAAGGGGGGGTGGAGCAATCAAAAGTGCTTATTTTGTCATTGCACCTACTGTATCTCGGGAAATATTGCTGCGATTTGAATGAAATTTGGAATAACACTAACTCAATATGGAAGCAAGCATCGATTAAATTTTGTCGCCAATCTCCTCAGGGGGAGGATGGGGTGATCTTTGCGCTTAGTCAACAATGCGAAAAATTAATTCATTAAAAAATCGCTTTCACGCTATTTAATTATCAAAACAGCTGAAAACTTTCAATGATTTGAAATTTTTAACTGTTGCCAATTTCTTTTTACTAACAAATAAAATGTTTGCAATTTATCTAAACAAGGCTTTTGCAATGATTTCCAATTTCGCTCGTTGATTCTGAATTTGCAGGGTTATTACGATAATTGGGAAATTGTAACTGTCTCCAATTACTCGGGCGAGTACGTATTTTATTTTGTAACCGGAATTCATAAGATAGATATAGAAGAAAGTTTCGTGACGGCCACGACAGCTAGTTATTATTTAAACTCCTCCAAACTTCGATAGGTTGTTAAATTTTTAAAGCAATCCTGGAAGCATAACTTTTGTTTGCTACTTCGTAAACATTGCTTTTATGAAGAATGCATGTATAATATAGCAGCAGTAACAGCACATAATTCTTCTGCCTCAAAATTTTAAAATGTGACCTGCAACCTACAACTGGAAATTAGAGATGGAACGAAGCGCCGAATACCGAAGCTTCGGCTGGCAGGCTGGCACACATATTGAAGTTTTTGAATTAAATGCATAATAAATACGTAGAGTTTTATAATTTTCTCCATATGTTTTAATATTCTTAATTCTTAGCGTTACACAATATTTTCAGCTTACTGTGGCATTCTTAAATTGATTTCATTAATTAATGTTTTTTTTTTATTTTGGTTGTTTTTATTTTAATGTTCTTAGTATAACACAACATTTTCAGCTTACTGAGTCATTCTTAAATTAATTTCACTAATTAAAAGTTTTCTTGTTTTGTTTTGCTTTGTACTGCTAATAAGAGAAAAGACGACATTACTATTTTTGTATTGCTAATTAGTAGTAGGAAGCTCTACTTGGAACATGAAAAGCTCAGTCTGCAGTTCAGTTGATGTTTTATAATAAAACAACTGATATGATCATGTATTATACCATAGAACTACCCAATCTACTACTATTTCCGTTGTGTTATATGCCGGCCACCTCGTCTAGTGGTCAGCGACGTCTGACCGTGATGCGGAGGCCCCGGGTTCGAGTCCCGGTTGGGGCATGGGCGTACTTTCTCTCTCTCCTGTCATTGTGATTGTCATTTCTGTGTGTGTGAAAGTGAGTTATGAATGGATGCCTACCCTATGAACGGGTCCTTATGGCATATGTGTTGAGCTTAAATCGGTCTTCCACCTCAATGGTGCTCTTAAAAACGGAAGCCGTATCTTTCCTGCCTTAAATCGAGCAGATTTCATCTACTCGAGCTCGGATACCCGAGTGGTATTAGAAACAACAACAACAACAACGTTGTGTTATATATTATAAATATCTTAATATTCTTAATGCAAAATGCTTCAGTTTTTGGTGAATTCGAAAGAAATAGTATCATGCATTCTTTTTTACTTGTCTTGCATTTGGTATTTATTTTAAGAGGACTATTTAATAATGTCACAAGTTCAAAGAAACTATTCATTCCAAGGTTGAATTTTGTCAAAAAAAAAAAAGAGGGGAGGGTTTGGTTTTTTTACATCATAATTCTAAGTTGTGTAACAAATGAGCAGGTATTATTCTATTAATTCAAGTATAAATGACGAATCTTTTTTAAAGTTAATCAACTAATCAGAATTTATTCTTTTTTAATTATAAATACTTAAAATGCGGATCTTGGGTGGATGTGTGCTACTAATGGACTGGACCCCTTCTTCATACTTTGATTTATACAAAAATTAATAAATAAGATGTTGCTTTAAGTTATGCATTAACAATTACTTACTTGTTTTACTATATCCTGATTTTGTTGCTTAGAATCTTGATCAATGAAATACATAATAAGTTAATATATGTTGATAGATTAGAACATCTCTTTAAAAAACTGAAATTGTGTACCTATAATTTTCAAAAAAATTAAATTTTAAAAGAAAGTAATTCAGGATGCATAATAGTTGCACATCTGCCCTTGTACACATAAGAAACATTACCATTGTTCAAAGTTTCAAAGCTAGAAATCATTGAAAAATACTCAATGCAGTATATTTATGTAGCTTTTATTTTAAAACTAAAGTTTTTTTGAACAAATATAACGAAATGTAATATTTAAAAGAATATATTGTTAATAAATATTTTATTATATTGAATGCATTCTGGCTTTAAATGTTCAATATGCACATATTTTTAATTGAATATAAATTTCTATTATGCTTTATCATGAGGAACAATTTTGAGTTAAAAAGACTATCTTATATGATAATAATTGTAACAGAAAATTTGCTGCATAAATTTCAGACCGAAGCGGCCGAATCACAACACATGCTTCGGCCAGACCGAAGCTTCGGCCCGGTCGAAGCTTTGTTCCATCTGTACTGGAAATAGTATTATTTGACTTCCTAGGTTTATGTCAAGAAAAAAATAAACAATATTAGGCATTGCTTTTTAAAAATAGTTGACCTCAGATGACTAATGAGCAGGGTTCGCCGATATATATCAGTCGATATATATCATGATATATATCCGATATTTATTCTGAATATATCACGATATTTTGATATTTTCGATATTTATTATTTGAAATGCGATATTTTCAATAGAAAAATTGTCTTCATCATATTAATGATGTCATCTTTAGTATGATGTAATATTTATGATATTACTTTTTTGACTGAAAAAGCAGATAAGCTTACATTTCTTTTTAAATATTACAATACACAAAAATGCGACATATAGTTTTTGTTTTAGTAACAAAATTTACTATGTAAAACTAAACAAAAGATTTAAATTTTATATTTGTTTTTTATTTTGTTCAGTTACAGTTTTGTTTTATGTCTTTGCAATGTGATAAAACAATAAATAAGTTGTTTAGTTCTAATGTTTTAAAAATAAAGTCAATATTATAGTTTGAAGTATTAATTAATAAAAAAAGTTATGGTATAAATGAAAAAATACATACATATATTTTTACACATTGTAATAATCAATTACACTAATATAATGTACGGTTATCAAAAATGTTTCATGTTTTGGTTTTGATATTACGTGATAGTTGATATTTATGTATATGATACTGTAATTATTTTTATATAAACATAATAGTCAATATCCAGTATAGTAGCCAACATCATCATAAAGTTATATAATTTTTAAAACATTAAACTATTACATTTCAGCAAAAATGGCTGCATAACATTTCATTGTATGTAAATTTTAATGCATATTTATGTAGAGAAATATTGAAAGAAACATTAATTTTTAGTCTGTACTGTAATAATACTTATTTAAGGAAATAAATAACATTGATTTGAGTACTGTAAAGGCCTTTTTTTTCGCGAGGCCTTAATTTTCGCGAGCTCTTCGTAATCGCGAAAATTTAGGCCTCGCGAATTTTTTTTTACTTTGGACTTTTTCAACTTTCGGTTCTGTGCATGCAAAATTCGCGAAATTTTCGGCCCGCGAAATCACCGATATATTCATTTTCGCGAAAATTACGGCCCGCGAAATTAAAGGCCTTTACAGTATGTAATTACTATTTAAAGATTAAGTTTGCGCGAATTGAAAATATCGGATATTTTCGAAAATATCACGATATTTACGAACCCTGCTAATGAGAAATGTTACTGAATTATGTTTTGATAACAAACAAAATTCATTGCATGTTATTTATGTACAATTTAATTTATGGAACGCATTTTTATTGAACTTATTTTATGCACACTTACTTCATCTTAATTTTATTTATTTCGCAAATGATTTTAACATTATTAAATTTTTTGACAGCCCAAATTAATTAGCTCAAAAGTTCACTACATTTTATAGAAATATGTTATCATTGTATTTCATTTTATAATGAACTTTTGTTACAGTATATTTGAACTTATTTCGTGGAAAATGCAATGTTTCAAAATTGTTTTTAACATTATTCAAAATCATAATTAGGGCGATTCCACAGAAATGGGGAACTGATGATCAATTTTTCAAAATCATTTTTTACTCACAAATTAGGTATCATTTTAAAGCTTATGAGTTGCAGTATAAGAAAATAATACAAATTATCACAAGAGTTAAATCCTTTAAGAGTTACAAGACTTTAAACAAAGGTATAATGGACACACTGCTACAACTCATTTTTTTGATAACTTGTTGAACTTAGTATTTCAAACTAATTCAGGGACCGCGCTAAGCGTTCGCCACCTCGCCAAATGCGATAAAATAGAAAATTCGGCGAAAAAAATTCTGATTTGGCTAAAGTATTGGCGAATGGAAAATTGTCAGAAATTTTCACTTGGGGGGGAAAAATATACTTATTACATTAACCCTACACTGCATAGCGTTGCCAATTGGCTTTTTTCTTATGGCCATGCATAAGGCAACTCAAGTATAAAAAGAAAGTATTAGGTATCTTTAAAGTAAATATAACCATCTATCCTTAAAATTAATTCTTTAAAAATGTGTTCCAATGTTTTCTTATAACATTAAAAATTATATATATATGTCTTTCAAAGAACAAAAAATCATTCAGTGTAGGGTTAAAAAAACAAACAATTAAAATTCTTTGACTAAAACTCTCGAAGTTTGGCTAAGACTTTTGAAATTTGGCTAATTTACTGGCTAACAACTTAAAATCCTTAGCGCAGTCCCTGATAATTGCAATATTTTTCAAATTTTAACTGCTTCAGATGCTTGCCACAACACTGTAGAGCAATTGTGGCATAAAAAATTAAACATGAATTCTTTTTTTTTCCTGTAGAAGCCGATTTATAATAGGCACTTTGACAAAATTACGTCCGACACCAAATTACCTAAATGTTTGTGCTGTATAAAATTGGATGGAATATTTTACAAAACATTTTACCTGCAAATAAGAACATCAATTACTGTTGAAAATGTGCACTCCAATCAAAATTCAAAACAATAGTTTTTTGTTTTTTCATGGTGTCGGACGTAAGAAAAAAATTACGTCCGACACCAATTTTTTTTCATTCAATACCTTGTTCTAGTTATGGGATTGCTCTAAATTGCCACAGAAGAGGTGAGGGACTGTAGTAATCTCATTTTTTTTGCACTGTAGTCATTAAAAATGTTTTTATTAATAGTTGTTCTTTCTTTAAAATATTTCTTCTAAATCAGGAAATAGATTAATCCAATCTACCTCAATACGATAGTTTCAGTGGCGAAAAGGTGATGATAAAATGTCAAAAATACAATTAATTAGTACTTATAGAGGCTTTTGGGGAACTGGTAAAACAGAAATGAAATTTTCTCCTTCACACATAAGTTAAACGAGAGCAAGCTAAGACTTTTGAGCAGTTAAAATATCAAGTCAATGGTGAAAATGTTGTAATAATGCAGCTTGATTTTTCTGAAAATGCTGCAATTTTACAGCAAAATGAGATTTAATCCGCACATTGGGCATATGCCCAAGCCATAGTTTTTTCAGCTCAGGCATGGATTTCCAAAGAAATCGCTAAAGTTTTGCCATAATTTCTGATACTTTAGATCACACTAAAATCACTGTACATAAATTAGTAAGTTACCTTTTTGATTATATTTTAAAGCCAATTACCCAAGTATTCAAATTTTCTCAGATGGACCCTGTTCAGAATTTTAACAAAGATATTTATTTTGCAACTATTATTTATTTGAACAGAAGTGCGATGTGAAATTAATCTGGGATTTTTTCGCAACGTTCCATGGGAAAGGGGTTGTCGGCGACATAGGTGGTACAATAAAAAGAACTGTCTGGAGGAATGTAAAAGCAGGAAAGGTGTTCATCAGTACATCACGAGAGTATGCATCTATGGCTTCGTCATTAATTAAAGACGTGCATGTACACTACAAATCATCTGAAGAAATTATGCAGGATTCTGCAACTTTGCTCCAATATTTGGATAAAATCCTTGTAGTTCCAAGTATTCAAAAAGCAATTTCCACCAATGAAATTTGTATTTGAGAAACTTCTTCTTCAAAAACATTTAAGGCTTATGTTGTTGCAGTGATATATCCGATGAATTTGAAGATATGGATTTTATTTCAAATCTTAAGAGCAATAATCTGAGAGAGTCACGCCTGTGATTCATGACCTCTCAGATTTTCTCCCAAAAATTACCAAATGTTTATTACCTTATTGAAAGACCAAATCCAGAATGTTTTGCTCTAAAGTTGAGTTGTTAAGTTTTTATGAACCCCTAAAGATGAAGGTGCTGCATCAAAAATTAAGCGGATTTTCTAGACATGGAAGTTGCCGTGAGCCAAAACTCTTACCAGGAACTGTTTAACTCCAATTTTCTTTTCGTTATGGAATATCGAAGGTTGAAACTTTACAAAATGAATGTTAAATTTGTGGTAAGTTGTTGTCGTAAGGTCAGTGAAGGCCCTCAAAACAAGGCATTTTTGACGTTTTTAGCGTTTTTGAGGTCCAAAAACAGCTTGTGCATTTCAGTTGGCACGGCAAAAGTTGTGTCGTTTGAAAGACCAGTGTAAGCACTTTAAAATTATGTATAAATAACCAAGAAAAGTTCAACGTGCTTTTAGTTGCGTAAGGCCGAAATATGAAAAATGTCATATTTTACCGATATTCAAACGGTCATAACTTCCTCTGTCAACAACATATTGAAATATTTAACATTCATTTCAAAGTTTCAACCTTCTATATTCCATATACAAAAAGAAAATTGGAGTTAAACAGTTCCTGGTAAGAGTTTTGGCTCACGGCAACTTCCATGTCTTGAAAATCCGCTTAATTTTTGATGCCGCACCTTCATCTTTAGGGGTTCATAAAAACTAAACAACTCAACTTTAGAGCAAAACATTCTGGATTTGGTCTTTCAATAAGATAATAAACATTTGGTAATTTTTGGGAGAAAATCTGAGAGGTCATGAATCACCTTATAATGCTAGGCGTGACAGTTTCTCAGATTCTTGCTCTTAAAGTGAATGACTGGGCGTTCTGTATGAGCCAGTCTGCCCCATACCCAGGATGCATCACTCATTTAAATCATGAAGAGAATGAAGTCTCTGTGATGCATAGGGCAGAAGGTCACTTTAAACGGCCAAAGGAAGCAGGATAAAATTTTGTGTTTGAAAAAAAATATTATAAAAAAAAGTTCTGCCTATCCCAATTGGAAGTCAAGGACAATTTACGTTTAATGCTTATATTTAAAGTGTAATATTGGAAAATATCTCATGTATTGTCCGTTACCGTGTCATTCAATATTCGAATAAAAATAAAATAAATTTAACTTGGTATTTAAAATTTTTATTTGCATCCGACACCATGTAGTTTTGTACATATTACGTCCGACACCAAGATTTTACGTCCGACACCAATACCAAATTCCATATTTCAAGTCTTAAATACTTCTGAAATTGAAATTTTTTTTCTGTGTTATTTATCTTTCATCATTGTTCTTTCGCATAAAAGTAGTTACAATATTACAGATTTAGCCATTGACCTGAATCTTAGAATTTAGTTTTGCAAGTCTCATTTTTCAGATTCAGCTCATACGTCCGACACCATAAATTGAAAATTTTTTTTGTTCAAATAAAGTGTTTTATCAGAAATTCTTTTCATGGTTAATAATTCTGCATACATGGGAAAGTATATAAAAAAATATTTTGGTCAGTTTCAAAATTGTATACCAGCAAAATTTATTGTTTTTTAAAACAAATTTCGTGCAATTCTTATGTCCGACACCGTGGAGTTGCCCATTAATGTAATAAATAATGCAAATGATTAATTATAAAAAATTAACAATTACAGTTTCAATATATTTTGGTAAGTTTTAAGAAACATAATTATTTTTGCCTGCAGATGTCAAGGTATTATAGTGTAACAGAATCTAAGAAGAGTGGTGAAATTGAAAAAGAAATCAAACAAAGGGAGGAGAAAAAAGAAAAGTCCAAGCATAAAAAGGCCAAGTTTAAAGAGGACACAGAGAAAACTTTTTATGAGGAAGACGATTTTGATCCTTATGATGGTCCAGTTACAGTACCTATAGAAGTTCTCAAAAAGTATCAAAGAGGAAAACGACTGGATGTTGTGAGTGATCTGATAATATTATTTATTTTAACTTTATTGACCTTTTTATTGGTATTACAGGGCTCCCACAGTCCTTAAAAGTCCTTAGAAACTCCTTATTTTTCATTTTGAAAAATAAGGGCCCTTAAAAGTACTTATTTTTGATTCAAGGTCCTTAAAATTATTTTTTAAGTCCTTATTTTTCACTACTGATAGTAATTTAATGATTTGAAATTGCTAGCGAGAATGAAAAAAATATTCTTTCAACTTTTCCTTTTTACTGCACTGTGATCCTGTGTTGAAATCTAAGCATTCTCAGTGAGAACAAAGAAAACAAGTGCATGTGGGAGGAGGGGGGGAGGTAGTTGTCTAGAAAATATCCACTCGCCATTTGAAGTTTGAAAAAAGTGGCAATGGAAAAAATAAATGAACTAATAGATGCTTTAATAATAAGAAAAAAAAACTTTACAATTTTTTTGTCCTCTTGTATTTTTCAGTCTATAATCAATATCACAATGATTTATTTTAAAACAATGGCGCTCAACCTTCTTTAACTCGAAGGTCATACCTCATTTTAAGATGAATGTTGTACACCAGTAAGTTTAAAGAAGTATAGTCAGGGACGTCATTTTAAGTTTTTCCAGGGGGAGGGGCAAAGGGTAGAAACACAATACGATCTCACCAGAAAACAATAAAAAACCACGCCCACTTTTATGTAAATACATTGATTTCTCAAAGTCAGGGGGGGGGGCAATTGACCCCCCTCTGCCCCCCCCCCTAAATGACGGCCTGAGTATAGTCATTTGAAGGTTTGACAAATCCTTTTCAGCTAGTTCTTTTGGAGCAAAATGTTTTTGAAAATAAATACTGACATGTAAATACTGAATTTTTCAATGAATTATTTGTCTGGCGACAAACATTTTTTTCTAGGAGCTTATGCCTTTAGTATTTTTGATCGCTAATCATATTGAAAGTTTTTTTTGATAGCATCGTAAATCATGAAAAAAGAAAGAAAATTACTAACTAAGAACTGTTGTTTTCAGAACTTAATTCTTATTTTACTAATACTAATTTTTGCAACTATTTCTTAGAAACCAGTTTCTCAATATTAGGACAATAACGTAAGCAGCTACATGGGTCAGCTTTGCAAGCTGTAGGCACCACTTTAAAAACATGGTTTTCAACCCATGCTCTAGGCATATATTTTGCCTCTTTTGAACGCACTATTCATCATGCCAATCAATGCAATCAAATAAAAATATTTTGTAATTGAAGACTGGTACATTTGCGACTTAATTGCTTCCACTCGAAAATTTTAATACATTTGCATCTGCATTGATTCACGTAAAATTATCGTTGACTTTCACTAATGATTATCTTAAATGTATTGAGATTTTTAGAAATAATATAACAGTAGATCAGTTCATTATATTTTGTCATAATTTGAATTTTCAGCTCATATTTGCAAAGCATTTCTCAGATAGTTGAAATTTTCTTTTCACAAAGCACTAATTTAGACAATTCTTGATTCCCCCCCCCCCTGCAAGCATTGCATCCAGTGAGTCATGGAAAATCATGGATTTCAAACTCCAATTGTATCAGATACCTTGCATTTTGTAAAAGTTTGTGTTTGAAGTGTTGCATAAATCTCTTACATTTATCCAAATTGTCTACATGCAATTATTTTTAATAAAAGGTAATCTTTGATGTGAAAAATTCTTCCCCTTAGACTATTTTGGAGGAGGAGATTTTGAAAACTTTGCCATATCTGTCCTGAATTTCAGCCCCTAGATATGTAGCTTAGGAAAGTGATTAATTCACTTTTACAAAATTAAGTTTTTCTCTTAATTTTACCCAAATCTAACTGTACTAAAGTAAATAGAAGTAGCATCGAATTAGAACGCTTTGCCTTGTATTGAAATCCGTTTTAGCTTTTTTGTTTCCTTGAGAAAGATAGTAAATGGACCCTTTTTTTTACTTAATGTGTTTGTATAATACATATTTTATACTTTTTTCTGCAAGATGCAGCCTCAAAGATTCTAGTGCATCTTGTACTCAAAGCTAGTACTTGAATGTCCAGTATTTGATGTAAAATTGCCGCTAACCTTGGAATTGTCATGAAGAAAAAAAGTTCAGATAATTTTTTTTTTTGAAAATTTTTCTTAGTCTTGATTTTGAAATGTAATGATAAATGCTTCAAAAATATTTTTTTGGGTAAAAAAATGCTTGAAAATACAGGTGTATTTGTATAACCTATAAAATTCATGCATATTTGATGACTAATAAATAATTTCGAGGTCCTTAATTTTTTTGAAAAAGGTCCTTAGAGAGTCGTTATTTTTTGTTTTGAAAAAGAAGTGGGAACCCTGTATTAGTGGAAACTATTTGTTACATTTTTTTTTTTCTTTTTAGTTTAAGATAAGTGATAAAATGATTCATTTTGGATCAAAACCAGCTCAATCCATAAAATAGCAAAAAAAAAAAAAAAAAGAAAAGCAAAATTATAATTTTGCTTTTCTTTTAAAATTGTAAAATTATAATTTGTTTCTTTTTTATCTTTACTTTCATATCTCTAAGGGATTTAGAATAAATCCCCCTATATCAAGTCTAAAATCGCTGCCGAAAACTTGTTTACTTCAAAGCCAGCTCAAGCCATGTTTTTTACCATATGACCATTGGCCGCTCGAAAAATATACGGCTTACATCAACAACATTATTGTAATAAATTGCCTTACCTATTCACATTTGTACAGTAAACTGTACAGGCTTTAGCTACAGGCTAAAACTTAGTACATGGCATAAAACTGAGAAACCTTACAGATTTAATTGGAAATAGAATGGAAAATTAAAAAGTAAAAATGCAACTGATTTACTTTATAGCATACATAGAGGTTCAATTTAAATTATTTTCATCAATAACTAATTAGACAATACTGTTAATTTAAAAAAGGAACAAAAATGAACTCATGTACTGGATATGTAGGTGAGAACTGGGAAATTCGGTTGGTAGACAGTAGTTGATAGACTCAGTTTGTTTTTGTGGCCACCAGACCCAGGTAATGTAGATGAGCACACAAATGTAGTTTGTAGCATATGTTTAAAATTTACTGACTGTTTTGATATTAAAAGAAAAGAATCTCTCAGTATTAAATTAAAAAAAGAAGAAGCATAAACATATATATGTGTGTGTGTTTTATCTATAAAGCTCAGATCTTTAATCATGGTGTATTAGCTGCCATGCTGGTCCCATGGTGGCACTCCAGTTCCATATAACTTTACATTTTGTTGTTGACTGCAATATAGGGCTGGGAAGGGGTACAGTGCTTTTAAGAAAAAAATTGTTAGAAATTATTTGAGTTCGCAACTAGCTGTACATTTTAGATATCAAATTACTCTGCACGCCATGCGAGGTTGACTATGACCAACATGCCAGAAAAAGAAAAATTTCCAGCATGCAGGATTAATCGGAATTTATTATCCAAATAGTAAAAGTACATTTTGCTGCCCAGTTCCAGTCTCAAAGAAAACAGCAATAGGGCAAAAAATAGAAAAGAACACCAAATGGTTATTAAATAGAGTGAGTATGGCTAAATTCAGCATTTGTTGATCTAATTGTGAAATCTTTGGTGCAGTGAGCAAAAGTTCTGCAACATACACGGGCTTTCACAAAGTAAATTTTAAAAACCAAGTCCTCATTTTCAGTTAATTGTATATATATATATATATATATTTAAAAAATATGATTTTTAATTCTTGAACAAATAAAAGCTTAAATAGTTGAAAAGTTTTATTTACTAATGTAATTTTTCTTTCCTGTATTAGTGTTTCACTGTTTCAAAACAACTTTATAAACTGTTTTTATGTATTTGCAGAGACATCTTAGATCTAAGTCTCATAAAGCCAGTTTGATTCAAGCTGACAAAAAGATTAGGCAGTCTGTTCAGTTAGCTGCAAGAAGTGAATTATTGCTGCAGGAAGAAGCAGGGTGAGAAAGAATACTTGATTTTTACGAAATTAATGGTGAAAAGTTGTAAATATTTCTGCAGGTCTCAATAGCTACATCCTTTAAGTTTATCTCTTGGGGATCCTTCCTGATGCTACATTGATGTGCGATTTAAACATCTCACTTTTGGCCAAAAAAAGACCCAAATTTAACCTTTTCTGGTTAGAAATTTATTTGTTCCTGTTGTTTGTGCTTGTTTTTTTATCTTCTGTTTCCCTTCATTTTTCTGTATTAATAATTTGAAATACATTTTATTTTCATAGTCTTTTCTAATAACTAAAATATATTTTAGTTCAGCAACAAAGTATAGCTTTAAGTGCTTTCATTAATATTTAAAAAAGTTAGCTTTTTGTGTTTGATTGCAGACTTCTTCTATCCCATTTTCTTATTAATGTGATTATTTTCATAGTACTTTTGGGTTTTTAAGAGTAAGGTATATTTAGTAGTGAAAAAAGTTCCATCATTTCACAAAAAGACCATTCAGAAAATGAGTTTTCAAAACATTCATACTTTTCAGAATATCTTCTGTTTATATTTTAAAGTATTTTTTTAACTATGGTCTGGATTCTTTTTTAAAAAATAGTTGGAAGCAGCTCCCTCCGGGTTTTATTGTGTTTAATTTGCATATTCATTACATTTTCACGTGTGTTTGTGTTTCCTATCAATATTAACCGCAGTTAAACTTTAGATTCCTAGAACCGGATGAAAATGAAGATACATTTAGAGTAAAACAAGAAGAAATAGCAGCAGCTGCTGATATTACAAGTGCAACAAAGGTAACATTTTTAATTTTGCGTATTTTTTTGTGAGGAACTAAAATTAGTTGCTAATGGTTCTAAGAAGTAGAATGCCATTTTGGAAGAAGAGACTTAAATTTTGGTTCATTAAAATAATAATAATCATTAGAATATATGAGGCATTCTACAAAACAATTATGAATCAGCCAGTCTCTTTTTTTCTGAATAGAAAGCCTTGTTATAGAAGAGTTAAAGAGTAAATTATTCCTTTAACCTGTAGAACGTTGGCGCCTAAGTTTTGCAAAATAACAAATTTATCTCTTCGATACTAGTTTCTTTTTCTGTGAGGGTTTTTTGCATGAAAAATAGTTTTGACAGATTTTTCCTTGTCGCTTCGAACATCTAATATCTAATTATGACTGAAATTCAGGGTGGGACAACAAGATTCATTATAAATGTTTTCAGATCCCTTCCTTGTAAATAGTCTGGATGGAAGACTCATATTCAAGGATGCTCTTGATCATCTTTGTACAGCTATTAATGATTGACTATTTTTTATTGACAAAAGGGAAATGTGCTACTTATTTGCATTCTGAACAGGAATAAGAATTTTACCTTATAAAGTTTTTAATATAATTCTGTACAATGTGAATTAAGACTTTTTTTGCTATTTTAAGTTAAGCTTGTGGGGAAGAAATGTCAGATATCTGTTGTCTCCATAAATTGTAGCATTAGTAAATCACACATTACATTTAAAAATGACTAAATATAACTAAATTGTTCCTTCAAGGAATTTTATCACAATACTTGTGTTACGCAGCCAATTGCTGCCAGATTTGTAATCCTCATTTGCTTATCTGGCAGAGTTTCACCTTTGCAACATGCTTAATTTTTTGAATACTTGATTACACTGGCAAACAAATGAATCAGAAGAAATGTAACAACTAGTATCATTCTTCAGTGCTACTTCTATAGATATATAATTTATATTTTATTAGGATGCTTGAAAAAATCTTCATTTTTGAATATTTGTTAAGTTTTGTGAAATATAACTAAGGGATTGTCTGTACATTGAATAAAGTTGAGGGCAAAAACAAGACATCGAGCACAAACTTCTAAAGTTGTAGGACCATGCAAAAAGTGAAAAAAATCTAGCAAAATGATATCCTTTTTTTCCTAATAACTTTTAATCTTCCTTCACTTAAATCTTCTACTTGAAAACTTGAATTTTAACCTCTATCTATGTACAGTCCTCTTAAAGCAAAAGTATGATATCTTACTATTGTTCTTAGGATTAGATTTCTTTCTGTTACCCTGAAGTGACAACATATAAACATTTACCATCTTACTATATTTTTACTCTTGAAAGCATATCTAATTCTAAAATGTATTTTTCTCAACTGAAAAGAAATGCAATTGCAAATTAAATTAACATTTTTCAATAGCTAAGGTAATAGTTGGGTGCATTTGTGTGAGCATTTCTTTTTGAATAATATAAGTAGTGGTTAAAATTCAAATTTTTAATATTGGCTTTTGGTGGAGATTTCCCTCCAAGTTTTATGTTACGTAGCCCTGCCTATAGAGCTTTCAAGGAGGCTGTTTGAGAACTAGGAGCAGTTATTCCACAATCCCACCCTAGATTATAACTCTTGACAACATTACTGTTTTTCTGTGCAATCTGAACATAATGTATATTTTAAGCGTTGATGATAGGATGAGCATATCATTGTTTCTTACCATAAGCTGCTGATTTTTACACAAATCAGTTCACCATAAAATCCTTTTCTTGCAAACTCTCATAATTCTATAATTGATAAACTTCTAGAATTTAAAACTTGAAAGTTAGATCATTCTTAAATTATGGAAAAGAAACAGATAAAGTAAAATTTATTTAGCACTCCACTGTGTATAATTTAAAAAGATTTTGTAAATACCCAGCAAAGTAACCCAGCAAAGAAAAATCCCATAGAACATATGTTTTAAATTTGTTCAAAAAAATAATGGGATAAAAAGAAAGATTTTTTTTTTTTAACATTTCACATGGTTATTTTTTTCCTTACATGAGTATTTAGTATTATAAAAGTAAATAGAAATACTAGCTACTGTCTGAATTCAGTTAAAAGTTTCGAAAAATAGAATGCTGTTTTTCTTTGTTAAGTGATCAAAATTTTTTATAGAAATGTTTCAAGATTTTTAACTATAAGCTATGCTGCATGAATTCTGTTGCTATTTTCTGGGAATGAATTATTAAAGGTAACTTAAAGTATAGTTTTAAAGTATAGTGTGATACAAAATTGGAAATCCATTTATGGTTTAATTTGAGTCTTTTGCAAAGCATGTTCATTTACAAATCACCCTTATTGAAGAGTTCTTATTTCCATCAATATAAGCATTCATTTAAATTCAAAAGATTTTTTTTACAAACTAGTTGTGTGCATTTTTTGGCAATATAAAGTTAGTTTCAAAATGGCATTCAGTAACAAAATACTACTGTCAAATAACAATTTTCCCTCTTATAGCAATCCTAAAACCAATTATTTCCCCTAAGTCGTTTATAAAAGAAATTTTACTGCCCTATTATTCCATTTAACTACTAAGTATTATATCACATAGTATGTTATATTTTTGTATTCATGTATGATATATTAGTTGAAAAGTTTTCTGAATAGAATTATTTCATTTTTAGTATTTTGATCTATCATTGACTGAATTTGGGCCTTATAAAATCAACTATTCCAGAGATGGGCGGTAAGTATGCATTGAAGAGTTGTATAAACTAAAATGTAAACAATTATTTTTTGAATGTAAAGTAGGTTTAGCAGTGAGAGGATGCTCCAAAATTAGATTGTACTTCATTTTTGATTCAGCTTAAAGTAAAAGAAATAAAAAGAGTTCATCAAACTGAAATTTAATGTTAAAAGGAAAAAAAACTTGTATAATGTCAGTTGCCTTAAATCTATTATTCCTAGGGATTTGTTAATGTAGAATCCTTGTAAATTTGTAAATAGAGAGCATCCCACTGGCATTTTTTTGTATTTCAGTCAATTGTTTGATTAATTATTTTATCAACTTATTAACTTATTTTAAGTTCATTAACTTATTTTAAGTTCATTCAAAAATTTAGTTATATTTAATTGTTGGGCATCTTCCTGCTGAACATACTTAGCATTTAAAGATTATTTTTCTGTTCATATTGCTACAAGCGCATGTCTTTTAAGTAATTTTTGAACTCTACTTTTATTTATTGTTAAGATACTTTCAAATAACGCCACTGAAATTCATCAACCACTAATGATCAATCTATCACCCTTTTTAAGGGACTTTTAAATAATTTCTTATTTGTTCCTCATACTTTATTTTGTTCTATTTTTTCCTGTGTTTATTTTCTTACCTTAAAGCTCATTTATTTTTTGTTTGTAATATTTTTTCTCCAATTTATTTTATTTTATCAATTGACATCCTTGTTTTCGGCATAGATCTATCTAATTATCTACTTTATAAAGTTCATATTTTGTTTGCTGACTTTGAAAGTAGAAATCTAGTTTTTGATGAAATTAAGTCAAAATAATATATTATTTTAGGCATCTTCTTCTGGCAGGATATCGTGGCCATGTTGCAGCAATGGACTGGGTGACAAAGAGACTTCTCTGTGAAATCAATGTGATGCAGTCTGTCCATGACCTTTGTTGGCTGCACCTTCCCACCATGTTCGCAACTGCTCAAAAAGATTGGGTCTATGTATATGACAATAAAGGAGTAGAATTGCATTGCATCAAGAGGCTCAGTAGAGTTTTACAGTTGGAGTTTTTGCCTTATCACTTTCTACTAGTGACATCGGTAAGATGTGTAATGCTGTGTTTTGCCTATAAATTAGTGAGCCATTGGAAAATTTGAATGATTTGTTTACATTTATCAGGGATGAAAATCTTTCACAGATCCAAGTAATAGAGGTTGAAATTACTTCCAAGTTCCAAAACAACAGAAAATTTTTTTTGGATGCAGTAGGATTGAAACCCCAAAAATAATATGCAATTATCTGCAAACTGTGCTTTCTATTTTCGCATGCTGCCAAAAACATAAGTTTCCGTTGCTGGGAGTAGAAATTAAGAAAATTCAGTTAATACTAGAGATCTTGGTCAAAAAATCATTAAAATTATTTTGATCTTTATCATTTATCAAAATAGCTGAAGCCCATATAATATTAGTTAGAGAATTCATTTCTTGAAGAACACATATCTAATTCATCTAAAATTGCACTCCCCCTCCTTTTTTTCTTGGTTTCTACAATGTTGTGGATGATTTAAAAAGAAATAGGGAATGTGCAATTAAGAGGTTTAAAAATAGTTAAAACTGCCTTCAATCTGCCGAT
Source organism: Uloborus plumipes (assembly GCA_038373865.1). Taxonomy (NCBI): domain Eukaryota; kingdom Metazoa; phylum Arthropoda; class Arachnida; order Araneae; family Uloboridae; genus Uloborus; species Uloborus plumipes. The sequence goes on along the minus strand of JAXGGA010009975.1, from coordinate 816 downwards.
TTTACTCAAGATTTCATTTTGCAAATTAAAAGGAAATTTCGCATGAAAGTAATTCATCATAATATTTTTTAAAAATCTATCTGAACACTAAGCCGTGCAAATGTTTCCTCTTTTTTGATTTTGAGCTGTTTTCATCCCTGATTTATTAACCATTGGAAAACTTACAAGTCATAAAGAAAATGCTTAATATCTAATGTGAAAAATGCTGGTTCTTGTGTGTAATAAAATTTCAGTCCTTCATATGGACTTGTAAAAGTAGATACAAAACATTTGGTTTATACAAAAAAATTTTGCATTCAGAACGGATCAATTTTGTTTGGATACCTATTCTAGTACAACATTAGTGATTTCATACTTTGACTACAGTGTTAACAGTGGTTTAGTATTCAGTAGTTCAAAATTTCTCAATTCCTTTTCACATTAAAATTAACTTTTAATGATCATCCGTTGATATAATATGCTTACTATTAGAACAAATAAAAACAGCAGCAAAATGATTTTGCTTCTGAGCAAATGTCAATGCATTTTGAGAAAAGAAAAAAAATCTTGTAAAAACGTTTCATAAGTCTGATCAATTTCACTGTTGGTTGTAGTAGAAGTGACAATCCTAGTAAAAGTGAAAATTTTAGCTGTTGAGTTTTTCAATAAAGATACATATTTCTTAGAGCTGATAAGAAAATGAAGAATGAATCAGGGTTCTCGCTGGGGATTTCAAGTTTTTAGCCAGTAAATTTAGCCAAATTTTGAAAGTTAAGTCTAAATTCGAAAGCTTTAATCAAATATTAATTTCAACGAATTTTTTTATATGGGTTCCAG
>JAXGGA010009974.1:0-49026 GCA_038373865.1 Uloborus plumipes | reverse complement strand
GCACAAGTTAGGTGACATCACCTGAGACGAAAATCAAATGATAGTGAAGTGAAGGATATACAAAATAAGATTTAAATTATTTATTTTTTAAGTAAAAAAGTTTTTTTCTTGAAATGAATACATATCAGATTTCAAAACATTTACCATCTTTATGTATTGATGGTACCTTAAAATCTGATAGCTACCAATTTTTATTTGCCACCGCCCCTTCTTTTTTTTTTTTTGGTAAAAGTATAAAAAAATTATATGCAGGTATATTAGTTTAAAAATATATGTACCAATTTCAACTTTTTTACTTGATACAATTTAATACAAAATTTAAATAAATTTGTTAAGAAAAAATATAAAAGCTTAAAATTTTCTACAAGAGTTGATGGTTAAAGAATTTATGTATAATTCAGGGATGAAAATCTTCCGCGGATCCGCGATGTTCCGCTTTTTGTATTTTTTCTTTCTTTCCGCGATCAAAAACTTTATTTTGCATCTAGTTTAGAAAAAAAATAAAAATACACACATCATTAAAATGAAGCTTAAAATAAGTATTTAAAGTAGTAGAGGTTGAAATTATTTCCAATTTCCAAAATAATGGAAAGGTCTTTAGGATGCAGAAGGATTGAAATCTCAAGGATGACCTGCAATTATCGGCGAACTATGTACTTTATTTTGGCATGCTTCCAAAAACATCAGTTTGATTTGCAGGAGATAGAAATTAAGAAAGTTCAGCTAAAATATTCAAGATCTTCGTCAAAAAATTGGGAAAATTATTTTGATGTTAAAATTTATCAAAATAGCTTAAGACTATGCAATACTAATTTGAGAATTTGTTTCTTCAGATACACTTGTCTAATTCATCAAAAATTGCACCCCTCCCCCTTTTTTACATTGTTGTGAATGACTTAAAAATAAATAGTGAATGAGCAATTAAGAACTTTTAAAAATATTTACTATCGATTTCAGGGCGCAAATTAAGAGAAAATCTTGCATGACTAATTTCGCAGAATATGGGGAAAAAAATCTATCAGAATTTTAAGTTGCGCAATTTTTTCTCTTTTTTGACTTTGATCTGTTTTCATCCCTGATAATTCCCTTTTCCATTTTGTACAAATATGCGTACTATAGCAACAGGGCTTATATGCAGACTTTTTATCACACTCACTTTTTAGCAAAGTACTTAAGATTTCCGAATTGTCTTCGAAAATGAAAAGAAAGGCTACTAATAACAAAAAAAGAAAAAAAAAAACAGCAAAGAAAAAAAAGACCACTATTTTAACGAGTTCAAGACTAAAAACTTGAGTTTTCAGATTCAGTAACAAGATAAAATTTTAGTAGGATGAAAGTGGTCCAGGAAGAATAAACCCTAGGGACAAAATCAGTGTAAGGAAGAAAGGTTGTACTGACTGAACTGTGAAATTTATAGAATGTTATAAAGGATTTCTATGGTGTAATTAAAAATCTGATTTAAATCAATCATATTTTTCTAAAAAAATCATTTGATTTAAATCATGATTGGAATCAATATTTTAAATCTAACGATTTAAAAGGTTAACACTCCAATTTTTTTATAAATATTGATTTGTTATGAACCTCATGCAAAATAGTAAAGACCTATTTTGCTATTTAATAATTACTTTTCGTTTGGTCAAAAAAAAAAAAATGTGAATGTATTTTGGCTAAAATTCAAAATTTATGAAATTATTTTATTTAAATTTGATTATAAAACATATTAACAGATGTTTTCAAGGGCATAGCCAGGAGGGGGGCAAGCAGTGGCACCCCAATAGGAGGTCACTGTGACCTCCCCAAAAGTTCTTATCCGATACAATTTGGCTGATGAAATTTGAAAACAGTGAGACAGTATTGCAAGGCTGAACTTCTTTATTTTATTTTTTTTTCTTTAATTAATTAATTTATTTATTTTCGTGATGCCTCAAGTCTCTTTTGGTAGACATAGATAAGTATGCATTCTTGTATTTTATTTATTTATTTTTTAATCATTCAGTAAAGTTCTGAGTTTCATTCGGTAAATTAAAAATTTTCTCCTGAAAAACAGGCAAATGATAGTAATATCATTTTCTGAAAAGTGATCAATACTAGATATAATAATGCAGTTTATATAAAGTTCCCAAAAATTAGCATAAAAGTCAAATTTTTCAATAAAAACAGAAAGAAAAAAGCAAGAAAGAAAGAAAAAAGTGCTTGAAATTCTATTTGCACAAAAAAAGGAAGAAATTATGAACTCAAAGAAACCCTACTTTATTCAGTCATGCACACCTTTAACCAATGGATGGTTTGTCAAAACAATAAATAAAATGGAAGGTCACAGTGACCTCCTATTGGTTCTGATCTAGGGGGGTGCAGCTGCACCGCCCTGCACCCCCCTAGCTACGCCCTTGGATGGTTTTAACTGAAAAATCAGGTTTTCAGGAGGTGGTGTAGATACTCAAGTGTTTCAGTAAAGATGAACACGTAAATAAAATTAAAAAATTAATAATTGAACTATTTTACCTAGAGCCTTAATTTCAAATATATTGGGGTAGGGTATATACCAGAGATGCAGAAACCTTATTCCATCAGAGGGCGCAATTAATTATACTGTAAGGAGGGAGGCCACACAAGTTGAAAATCTTCTCAAATCAAGTTTTATGGCTAGTAGTAAATTTTTGTATAGTTTTATCGATAAATTGTTCTAATACAAAAAAAAAAAAAAAAAAAAAAAACTAAACCATTTATCAATCATTTCATACAAAGCTACACAATAAAATATATTTCTGTAATTTGTTATGAAATTAATCTCTTAATTCTTTTTGACAAAGAGCTACATATATAAATATCACTTCAAATTGGAAGAGTAAAAATATTCTTATATATTTCATTAATAAGCAAAAAAAGGAAATCTTTTATGATTTCCATTTTTATTACATGCAAAAAACAAACAGGTGACTTTTTGTCATTTTTTTACATTTTAATAATTATTAAGATATGCAATGCTAACAGTTCAAAAAGTAGTTTCGTGGCAAGGGTATGCTCCTAAAAGTCTGAAAATTGTTCCGATTCAGTGTAATTATTACAGAATCCAAGAAACACCTACATATTCACAGAAGTGCTTTAATGTTTTTTATTCAAACTTTCCTCTGACAACCTAGTATGTAATTAACATGGTCATCTGTTTATTTTGCACATAGGTCCGGATTATTTCTTATTGCAATTTAGAATAGATATTGAAGTTTACACAACCTTTAGAGTAAACATAAAATTGTAAAAGATTCAGCTTTTTGGTATATACCTATTCAACGTTAGTGGAAATCAGTTGTTGGTTGTATTTTGCAACCAAAATTTTTTATTTGGCGTCTAGATTTCCAATTCTAGGCATCAATTCTGGCGCCTATCACTTTGGATCAAATTTAAGCTTTTCTTTCCTGACTCATATTGATTAAAATCATCAGTTGACACACTTGATAAATGTATAGAAGTAATGTCAAAATACAATCAATTTTGTCTTTAACAAATCATTTTATTGCATACATTATTGGTCTGATATTTTATCAGGATGAGGTGGGCGATCAGAATCCATACTGGTCTTTAGGATTATATCAGCAATATGTAATGTTTCTTTTTTGTAATTTATTTTTACATTGGATACAACATTTGATTTATTAAAAATGTCACCCATATTGTTCATTTTCAGGCCTAGAAATCAGGGTTGGCTTTTTCCTGTTCAAAACTTGTTTTTCCCATCCCACTGGGAAAAACTGGTAAATACCGGGAAAAAGTGATAAGTACCGGGAAAAACTTCCAAACGACAATATGAAAGCAATACTCTGGGTTTCAGAATTTGATGTGTAACATTAAAGTTAAAAACACATAGTTATTACAAATTTCCATTAGGTTTAAGATTTGTTTGCAGGAAAAAAACATCACTAAATAAAAATTATTGCAAAAAACATAAAATTTGCTCATAAAATTGTTTAACAATGATAAGTTTCCTAAATAAGTATTTTAGAACACGATAAAATTATTAAACTAAAAAATATCAGTGTCATCAGGAGAAGTAAGAAATAATTATTGTTAAAATTTAAATAAAAATTCTATTGCTTTTTAAGTGGCTTTATTAAACATTTTTTTTTTTTTTAGAATTTAACATAAATGTGATTACTATTAGTAAATGTCTGGGAATTTGTGTAGTGTGTCAATATTTAAACAAACATACTCCATTGTCAGATTTTCTAGATTTTTTAAAAAAAACATTTGTCTATCTAAATAGTTATTTCATAAGGACGGAGGGGGCAAGTGGAATTCATAAAAAGAAAAAAAACCTTTCGTAGAGAACGTATTTGCTGCTTTCATTTTTTTTTTCTATTTTGTTTGTAGGAAACTATTGAAGATGAAATACTCAAAACTTGGGTAGAAATTTTGTCAAAAGATTTACTACAAGTGGTTAAACATGGCTGCCAAAGTATCATGGCATATCTGCATCACTTCAAATATCCGCGTTCGTTCGCAGGATAGGGTGGATGAGAAACGCATTCCTATGCAGAGGTCCGCTAGAATATGTTAGAATATGTTTCCATGTGTCTATTTGGTTTATTCCTTACCTACTGCAACGGAAAAAGTACTTGAAAAATAATTGGAAGTCATATTAAATAAGATTGTGTTAAAACATTAAAAAAAAAAAAAAAGTGCAGGATTCTCTTGTAAAATGCTATTTGATGCAAATATAATAAGTTTGAGAAGTACGATTATAATTTTTCGTATTATCTCGAAAATATGTGCTTATAAATTGTTTCAGTTTGTCGTTAAAAAATAAAAATATTTCAGAGCTTATTTGAATATAAATTATGATTTATTTATTGTTTAACATTTTTTTTTTAAATGTCATTAACACTGCTCCTGCGAACGGTGGCACCCACTCAAATGCTACGGAGCTCCTCCTCACAAAGAAAAGCTCTGAATTTCCTCGCCCCCTTATCCCCCTGTCAGCACGTGCATATGTACCTGGATACCGTTGATTTTCATGAAATGTGCAATGTTTTCAGAATAGCAAAAGCCCTATTCATTTATGTGGTAATTCTCAACAAACTACAATGTTAACAAAGGGAAAAAAATCTGAGAACAATTTTTTTTACTTCCTTTTACGAAATATTGTGATCGCGAAAAAAAAAAAAAAAAAAAATCACTCAAATTTAAGTCTAAATTTTGATTTTGCTCAGCCCCGAATGAATGTTCAGTAGTTTTTTCGACCTGTCAGCACGTGCATATGTACCTACCAACATTTAAGCAGCCGAAAAATCCTTTTCAACCACCCCCGAGTTAATTACGACGAGTACGAGTTTTTTCCTGACGTCTGTATATACGTATGTGCGTGTGTATGTATGTGAATCGCATAACTCATAAACCGTATGCTGTAGAAGCTTCTAGCTTGGTATGTAGGCTCTGAGGATGGTCTAGTTGTGCACCTCCCCTTGTGGTTGCATTCGAATGTTCCCAAGGAGGTGTTTTACCCCCTTTTTGGGGTAAATCAGTGTTAATTTCAATGCAGACTCAAGTGATATGAATTGGCGCGACCACTTGGCGATATGTCGCCAAGCTTTTGGTCGCCAAGTGTTTGACGCCAACTTGGCGACATATCGCCAAATTGGCGACAAATTTGGTAAATTTTTTTTTTTTTAATTTGGGTTCAACTGGGCGCTATTGGCGACATTTTGCGAAAAATTCACTGAATGATATTAAAATCAGCAATATTTAGCAAATTACCCATTGTAAAATATTTTTTGCATTGTTTCATGGCAGATTAGGGGAGTAAATATTTGAATTGTTACCTTGCTCACTCCAAGCACTTTTTTTAACACTTGTCGGGGAAAAATTTGAGCTTTGGAAACCTACAATTTACTTAAACATATTAGCAAGCGCACTGCACTGAAATATGAATCTTTTTTAAAAATTAATACTATACATTGACTTTTAAAATATCATTTAGCAGTAGTGTGGACCCTCAAATTCTTCGAAGGAGAAGGGGAGGGGAGTGACCTGGTTTTTAAGAGTATTTAATGGGGTGACCGTAGCCAAAATACTTGAAAGGTGATACAAATGTTGCATATTCTGAGTGTATTCACTTTTTAATTCTTATTTAAGCTTTCGGTGACATAACTTATAAACAAAGAAATTTGGGGGTGGGGGAGGCTCTGCGATTCATCTCTTGATAGTGAAAGAAGCAAAAAAAAAAAAAAGAAGGGCATTCAGTTGGGGTCAAGTGGTGAAGAGGGAAAGCGATAGGGAGGCATCACACAAATAATCAGACGGGGGTTTGCACTTGGCTCTCGAGATAAAGAACTTCCAATTGGGGGATTCATTCACATTTTGTTTTTATGAGGTTTTAAGATATTTCATCGTAGGAATAGTATCTTTAATCATCTACAATTGAAGGGCTTGGGAAATGAAGGTGTTATGTGACAAAACAGGTTCAAAATTTTATTGTTGCAGCTTTGTTTTCTGTTAATGACGTCTAATTTTTAATGTATCAAGTTTCATTTGCTTACCTGTATTCATTGCTTACCATATTCCAGAGTGTTTATTTTTTAAAATGTAACATAGCTCCTTCCTCCTCCAAACCCTTCAGTTGTGTGAAGTTTATTTTAACTGAGGAGTTTTTTTTTATATTCTGCGTAGTTAGTATTTTTTCCAGGGACCCCCTCCAGGAACAATCTTGGGAAGAAGGATCTCTCTCTCACCCCCCCCCCCCCATCCTGCGCTAAAAAATTTCGTGCTTATGACATAGTAATTTTTAACAATTTTTCGTTTGCGTATTTCTTCCCCTAGTCAATTCTCAGAGTTTAATTTGTTTTCTCCTAACAGACTAGTAAAATTTATGAGCCAGAATAGGAAATGGGAAATGTTTTATTTTTTGTTCATAATTTTCTACGGGGATTCTCAGCCGCAAATCTGACGAACCGTCACCGACCAACAAAAAGAAATAAAATAATCTTCCATATTAATAAATATTTTATACAATGTTTTTACGTTTATGTAAGTCTTTTAATAATACTTTGTGATGTTTTTAAAGCTCCTATTTGCTCAAACAGTAGCTTTTTATTTGCTTCAACATGAAAACAATTTCTTTACATGTTATTCATCAAGTTTCTCTGATCAGATGTTGTTAAAATGGAACATTTCTGAGCATAGGAATCTATTTAGGAATAGTTGGTATTTCATGCTTTGAAATTATTCGTAATTGAAGCCTGCAAAACTGTTATATATCTTACTGAATCTCTCTTTAAAAACGAGGAGGATGGAGGGGGGGGGGGTCATTAATAAATGGAAAACATAAAAATGAAACACGTTCACAGTACAATAAATACATTATGCATTCTCTTCTTCACGAATATTTGCTCTTGCACTAAAAAAGTGTGATTTGGCAAGAGAAAGAAAAAAAAAGAACACGAATGTTCTACCATAATGATTATTTCCTTGTGTGAATTTTAGTATTTTTTTCATCGAAAAATTTTAGTGCTTAGTTGAAGGTTGAGTCTCATGTTGTCAGTTTTAACAATGGCGTTCTAGAACACTTCCGGTATTAGTTGATGCGTGAGGCATAATAAAAAATTCATACGTGTGCATGTTTTAAGCTCTTGGCTTCTTATATTTAAAGGGAAAACAGCTGAATGAAATAAAAATGGCGATGGAAAAACGATCCGTCAATCGCCACTTAAAAAATAAATTAATGACCATGAAGTGTACTGAAGACATTTTTTAAGTGAGTGGTAAAATCTTTTCCACCAAAACCAAGATTCAGCCATTATGAACTAATTTAAGAAAAATGTATTACCTACATCTTTACACTGGTATTACAATTACCTACCTAAATAAAAATAGTTAAGTCACACTGGTAACCTTATCCAAACGTTCATGATTTAGCTTTTATTTTTTAAGAGGTGTTATTTTTTCGAAAATCGTTTGATTTTATCTATTTATTTTTTGATTTTTCTCAAAAGGAAAATATGTCCTACCGCTTTATCTGGAGTTGAACGTGTTATGTTCAAAATCTCAAGAATTTTTCAAAGTTGAAAACTGAATGGCGTAGTAAAGTCTTTTAGCACCCAGTATAGAATTTTACTTGTCATCCCTCTTCTCTCTGCGCCATTTAAATATACTACATTATGGTAATTTCATACCAAAAAATTATTGAGTTATTAAGCAAGCAATTATTTGATGAAATTGAGAGAATTTGATCCATTTAATTATGTTTGTTTTGGGTAGGAAAAATAAGTCAATGAATATCCAGTAATATTTATAGCTTTTGTATTGTTGAATTTAGAGAGGAGTTGGAGCTCCCATACACACTTGGAAACACTGAACCAGTGATTAATTTCTTCACGTTAGTGGTAACAGTTTTTCTTCAAGCTTTGGCTAGGAACGAACGCACTAGAGTTAAGACCAATGGTTGAATTAGTTTGTTGAAACAAATAGTGCGTCAGATGCTCGATATGCCCCAGTTTTCAATAGCTTCTAGCACTGTTGTAGCTTGTGCCTCCCCTGTTCCACATGAAAGCTAGGCATCGACGAACCTTCTTACCAATACCAATAATTTGTTATCCCAGTTGGTAACAAGAGCATCATTAGCTTAAAAATTTTGATTTACATACCTATATTTCCGATAAGCTTGTCGTAGAACTACGTTTAAACACCTTTCTGGTCTAGACACTTTTGTTCTGTTCAAAATTTCTGCAAGTTGAAGGTGACTACAAATTTTCACCCCTATTTTCTTTTCTGTTCCTTCGTTCCCTCTTGGTTTCATTAGTTTTGTACCTTTTTCTGCTGAGCTTGAGATGTCAGCTTCAGTATCTATAGATGGCTCTTCTCTTGCTTCTTTCGGGTATTTCGGAAGCTGCTTTGCCTTCTTCCCTCTGATATCACGTTTTTCATCTACTCCCCTCCCATCATTAATCCTCAGATACCTTTTTTCCTTTGTGTCATTAAAGTGTCTTTGTCTTCTTGCAAGATTGATCTATTGGTAAAGACATCAGCTCGAGCAATATCAGAAAGATCTTCTGTTGAGAAAGAAATGCTGATTCCTAAGCGTGCTTAAATTGATGAATTTTGAGCTTTGTTTTTCTTTAAAAGCATCGATTCTTTGAATTATGTTTCTAGCTTTATACTTTTGCTTGCCTCTTGGAGTTCTTTTGCTCTTTGTGAAAAATAGTGTTTCAAAATCAAATTTTCTGGTGGTAATTTGAATTTTGGGGCTATGTTTCCGAAATATTGTCTTCGAAAGCAGTCTTTTAGGCTGTTATTTCACATAGGAGAGTGGGGCGCCATGATCCTTTCCGGTTCCGTTTTTATTATTACCTAAAACTGAACGGCGAATAGTTTTTTCGGCTCATACGCAGTATCTCGCATCGCTTAAAAATCTTATTTCGTTTCTTTTAAAAATAAAATGCGGTTTGTAGTAACCGCTACAAACTGACAGTCTGTACGAAATCGAATTTTTCTGAGTCTTAATTCTTGCATTTATGTACCAAATTACAAAAAAAAAAAAAAAATTGCCAACAATTCCTCTTTACACGAAGCATCCATAGACAAACACAGACTTACCTTTTTTTTTTAGATTACGACTGAAGTATGATATTCATTCGTCTTTGAGTAAAACATACCGACGGTCTTGGCCAACCGTTTGTTATCGGTCGAGAATTATGCTTTTTTTTTTTTTGCTTATGATGAACACGTATGGGTTGCTGAGAGGAGCACTTTTCAACTTATATTCCGTCGAGTGTTCCCAGATGGTGGTGACAGAATCTGAGGATGAGTGTTTCTGTCTCTTTATGCGATGAGGATGAGTGTTTCTGTCTATTAATGCATTGGCATTAGAAATCTGAATCCAAAGGCAAAAGCTAGGTGTCAGTCTTATAGCTAGCTCTCTCTTATTTTTTTAGGTAATGCTCTATAGTTCCTTTTCTTTGACAGCTATATCTTGTAGAAGATGCTAAGTACGCTTGTTTGAAGAATTCATTTTTCTTATTCGGTTCGCTTAGGTGCTGTCTACAAATTATGAATTGCGTTTTGAGGGAGTGGGTGTAATGGGGTAATGGTTGAGGGGGTGGGTGTAATGAGGGAGTGGGTGTAACCCCTCCATCGTCGGTTTACACTTTGTGACGATGAAGGGAGAGGTCAAAATGTTGAAAATAAGTGACATAATTTATGGACAGCCTCACGTTTGATGGGTTCATCGTGGTTCATGTTCGTTAATTATTTGTGTTCGTTGCTTCTGAAGAAGCTACATCCTAGGACTGGTAAGTTGACCTGTGATCGGTTGAGACCTACACGACTCCATTTGTTATAATGGGAGAAGAGCTGCAGGTAACGATCGTTGACTTTGTGGTAATCTAAAAATGTCTACTTTTTCAACTTAAATAAAAATGTGAAGACCAAAGATCCTTTTACTGATTGGTACTAATGGTTATTGATACTATAGCCTGACTCTAATATCAATTATCAATGGCTCAGCGCAGTGAGGGAGGCGGGTCAATCCTGCAAAACCTATGTTGTTAAACCATATTACTCATCTCAATATATTTTTTGTATGCAAAGACTTGTAACAGAGTCCCTCTCACCCAGAATGTAAAATCTTGAGAATAGAAGTCTAAAACATAAGTATTGCAATGTTAGTGTCGTTAAATTTTTCTTGGATTGTCGGATTATCGAGGCAAAGAGGATCTCTTGTGCAATGCAAAAATAAATGAAAAAGGAAAATAATTATAAAAATTAGCTTTTTGGGATACTGAGTTTTCTTTTCAAATTCTAAAGTTGTAACAAGGAAATAAAAATAATAAAATTTACTTTTTGCCGTGTGATTTTTCTTGACAAATTCTAAAGTTTTATATATTTCGTTATTGTATCTAACCGAGATGTGTAAACTATCATCTATATAGTTAAAAAGCATGTCATAATTGTGTTGATTGGTTCATTGCAAGTCATATTTATTGTTTTAAAAATCAGTTTTTATGCCGGATCATTTATACTGGGTGGGTTACAAATCCTTTCAGTCATTTTGAAGAAAGTTAATGCATTTTTAAAGCTTAGAGCTAAACCATCAGTGTTGTTTAGATATTTTATTCTAGTTTTCTCACATTTTGTTTTTAATTGAGAACATTAAATCCTGCTCCATTGCAAGAAAGAATTTCCCTAAGATCTATATTGCTAGAGATCTGAAGGATTTTAGGGGATTTCCACAAAAAATTCTCAGATTAATGCATTGTAATTACAATTAAGTCTCTTGTACTGTGCTCTTGTTTTTGTATTTACTCCACTGTTTTGACGTTTAAATAATGAAATTCTCATCTTTTTCTGGTAACTGATATAATCTATCTGTTAATCTCAAATAGGTAATTAGACGGCGAATGTTAGGTTTTATTCGGTGAAAAATCTGTCAATCGTTGATTTTCTTTTGAATTTTCGCTCCCCAAAAATCGTCGATATTATATTGTAGCTTTGTGCGGTGTTGCGGAAGAGGCGGGGGGATAGTAAGACAAATAAATCGCTTGTGAGTTTTGCATAGTTTATTACAAAAAAAAAAGCTAGTTTTGCGTGTCTAATCTCGCGTGCATCATTAGCATTTGCTAACTTCACCACCTTGTTTCGTTAGGTAATGTTGAGGGAAAGAAATTCTGAACTCTTTGAGATCGAGAGAGCCGAACATAAATTATGTTTGTACGTTTGATATACAAATGACAAAGTTTAAGCTTGGAATAAGTGCATAAAAATACAGATTAACTTATCGCTCTGCTTCTTTATTTTCGCCTCGTAATCTGGCCTTGTGGGGATTATTTATAAAGTAAATGATTTTCTTAGATTACACTCTCTCTTCCCCGTTGTTAATTATAATGAAATTTATTCATGAAAATTATTTTTATGAATGGTGTCCTCTAAACCTTATCTTAGCGGAGTATTTTAGCTGAAGTGTATGAGTTTTTTCGAAGTAGGAAGGCTTAGTGTTGCCATCTAGTATCAGTTACTGTTTTCTTATATGTTAACGCTTTTCATATCTTTATCGTTTTCTTATTTTATCAAACAAGGCTGAAATGTTAAGCTTAGTTGTTTACAGTAGCTCTGGTCACGACTGTTTTTTTTTTAATTATTTTTATTTTTAGTTACTAAATGGGTTATTTGTGTTAGTATTCTGAATAATTGTGATAAAAGTTATACTGAATTTTATTTTTGTTCTTTGTTTTTCGGCTTTTGAAATGCAAATTGTTCTGGATTGGATTGAAGTGAAAAAACGGATTAAAGTTCCTGTGTGGCGGGGGGGGGGTTGCTTTTTAAGAATTACTGCTGCTTTAATTGATTGGGTGATAAAGATCCTCTTTCGAAAAGTACTCGGTTGTTTCTTCTTTCAAAAAACTATTTTAAATTTTAACCCTAATTTAATTCATAACATTCACATAATACTAATCTGTTGTCGATGTCATGTTTACTCTTATACATTGCTGTACGAAATTATACATTTGAAACATTTCGTTTTGTTTTATCATAACTTAATTCAGTTTGATTTTTCTTCATTAAAGAATGATGAACAATTGGAAAAAAAAAATCCTCGTTCAGTATCTCTTCAAAAAGTCACGCAAAAATTAAATTTGCTGAGTAATTAATTATCTTTTTATCACGTGAAACGTGGACACAAGGTAAAAACTCCTGGATTACGGCAAAATTTCGTTTGAATAAGTTCATTTTAAACCAAACCATAAATAATGTGATCGTTTATTTCCTTATTTTTCAGGATAAATGATAAGCATTAAAATATGAATTAAAAATAAAAATTCTTACCACATAAAATTCGAATTTTCCGATTTTCTCCTCATAAATGCACTTTATGGGAGATAGAAAAAATACTTTTGTTGTTAGTAATCGTTATTTGCTTTTGTTAAAAACTATGTCAAAAGATAAAATATGAGTAATTACTCGTATTAACAATCTATTCTCAGTATAAACTACTTTTCATAGAGTTATTCACTTAAAACTTTTTTTAAATTTGTTATTTTATGAGCAGAATGAATGAGGTTTTGAATGTTTTTTTTTTGTTATGTCCACAGTCGTTAAATATTGTTCTTCGTACTTTAAAGTCCAAAAGAATTTCAATTGCCTCGATATTCGACTCCGCCTGCACAAGTGGGCAAACACAGAGACATTAGAAAAACCTGACACACCAAATTATCACGTTTGTTTAACATTTCTCAGGAGTAGCAAACAGATGTGCTGATGAATTTTCTCACTTATGGAAAGTAAAAGAATAATTATCATTCAAAAGTTCAAAAAAAAAAAAAAAAAAAAACTTCAAAGTTTTTAAAAAAGTTAAGCGTCAAACATCGAAGCATCTTCTAGCATGTGAGTCGGACTGTCAGACAAGTTCAACTTTTATCTTCATTTTGTCCTTTTAAGCGACTATGTTAGCAGATGGGAACATCAACTTAAAAAAATTAATTTATTAGTGTAAAATTAACAGTTTTACCGTTTATTCCCATAAAATTAGGTGTATTATACTGTAAAAACAACAGTATAATACTGGCAGCCGAGGTTCCTGTTTAAAATTGTAAAATGTACAGTAATAAAGTGTGACACTAGCAATTTTAGGTACAGTTTACTTCTGTAAATTAGCAATTGTACTGTTTATTACTGTAAAATTACTATAAAATTAGCTGTATTATACTGTAAAAACAGCATTTATTTTCTGCAGTGTACAAACTCCGAATTGTTGATTATCCCAATCACTCACATTTTTTTTCTAATGAAGAAAAATAGATGGAAACATTCTGCGATTCGCAGAAAAGATTCTTTCTACTCGCGTTATTGACCTTCCTCCCCGTGAAGCTAGTGTGGGCGCAGCAGCATTGGAATAAAGTATTGATGATATAGGCATTGGGATGATGAGTCACGATCTCATTGGTCAGTTTTATTATTCGGCTTCTCATGTGCAGTTCTTGTAAGTATTCTTAAAATGTAAAAGTGCTGCCATCCATTTAATTTAAAACTATTTATATTTGAAATATTGTCCCCCCCCCTCCCATTTTAAAGACGCATACAGTAATTAAATAGAATTGACTTTAAAAAAAAAAGAAATCCACAGGGTAGCCCAACCAGTGAATGAACACGTCCAGTGAATGGGCAACCTCGGAATAAAAAAAAAAATCTTAAAAACATTTTTCTTGGATGAATTGGCAGTACTAACTTACCTCTCTACACATTTCTAAAAGGAAAACGGTTGGAAAGTGCTCGGTTTGTCTTCAGTTTAGGGTGTTCATTCACCGGGTCAGGACACCTTTTTTTTCTCATTTCATACCTTCTAAAAAACCGGAAGCAGAATTATGAAAATTCTCGCAATTTTTTAAATAATTAAATATATGACACATTGGCATGTGGCAAAAGCTACAATTTTTAACGATGCTACGAATTTTTGAAAATGAAATTTCGCTTAAGTGTTTATTTACTGGTCTTTCTACATTGTATTCAATTTTCTGATAAAACGAATGAAGACCGATCCTATTCGATTCGGATGATTGGATTTCTACAGTATCACGATATTCTTCAACACTGCATTATTATTGTCTCATCTGCTTGAAAGTTATCAATATGGCATGACTCAATGCTAAGTACATTTCCGTATTTTCAGTATGTTGTCCTCAATGTCATTCGCCTCTACCGTGGGGTAAAGGTAGTGTTGTTTAATTGCCTTTTTTAAAAAAACTTTTCCAGTTGGCGTCTTACCTCAACACACACTCTCTCGATCTTTTGTGGTCGAATGAGCGTAAAAAGGAAATTAATTACGCTTAAGGAATGGGACCTCTCTTGAGATCTTTTTTTGGATCTCTCAACTGCAGCAAGAGAAAAAAAAAGTGATCAATGTCGCTCTAGACATTACTCTATTGTTGTAGCAGATATTTCAGTTTTCATTCCCCATTCACACGTTGACTTCAGAGCTCCAGACCATTTGTTTCATGCTCTGTTGTCACATTGCTGGAAATTAGTGGTGTTTTAATTGTTGCTTTCTACATTTTGAAAAATTTTACGCCTTTATAGTTCGCGATTCCGCTTCTTGAAGTATTTGAAACCTTTGTGTTTTCAAACTTTTTTATATGTTTTTTATTTTAAAATCTAATATGTGTTTTAAAATTCAATTACATGCGGGATTCGTGCTTGTTAAGTTGCATCATAAGGCTTACGTATCGGTTGTTGAGCACAGTACCTGCAGGTTAAGGAAACCAGGGAAAATTTCCCTCCCTATCACCCTCACTTCTAAATTGTGGAGCTAAAGGTAACTAGTGGCGCCATTTCTCGATGGGAGAACCAGTTATCGTCGTTTTGGTAAGTGTTATGATGTCGAGATTGCTTCCTGATGAGCAAAAAAGGCTGTCGCTACCGATCAGAGTGACTAAATAAAAAAACGAAAAGTATGAATTTGAAAATAAATAAATAAACAAACAAAAATTCAAACACTTGTTTCAGGATTGGAAGAAATTCCTTTTTCAATGTAATACTAGCTTATGAAAGCAAAGAACTTTTGTCGGATCTTGCATGGGAAAATCCAGAATGTTAATTTTTTTCAATCTCGGAACTCGTGCCTGATTTTTTAAAATGAGCTTTTAAAATTTTGTTTTTCTTTTCCTTTTATCTTAAAAGTATTTGTTCAGTTCTTACTCCGTGATGTGTGTAAGAAAAAATCCATTTCATTTCACAGTATAGAGTGGCAAATGATTCACCTGTCGCTTTGCAAACAATCCAAATGAAAAGAAAAAAATAGTCGTTTTCGTTTAGGAATACGCAAATATTGATAAATAATAACAGTAGATGTTCCTGTTTCTTTTATTTTAAAAAGACTTGAAACATCTTTCTTCACATAAATTATTTACCATGTTATTGGAAGAAAATGTATTTTACTACTTTCATGAATAAAAGTAAGCGAACCAATGTATTACTTTATTTTAGCTTTGAAAGTGTTCTTTGACCCAGGTTTAACTAATTAGTCTTTTTTTGATAGGGGTAGAACAGAGATCAGCCAATTGGGTGTCCGGTGCTTCAGGGGGATCGGATCTACTACTCTACAAAGGAGACGAAAATAAAAATGGTAATCATTTGTCACTTAGAAGTTAATGATCTCGGTGTCTTCCTATTTCACCTAAATCCATTCTTACCTGAAACAGGGTTAACAGTCTGTCTTCCTATTTTGCTTATATGTCTGTTCCCTTAAACGTATTAGCAGGGGCGGAGCTTAATTCTCGTGTAGTCTTGTAGCATGTGTTTTTTTTCCCTCTCTAACTGCTGCATGGTGTGGTGTATTTTTGAAAGCATGATTGTGTTTTCTTTTCTTGTTGTAAATATCGAACAAAAGTAAATTGTTATAAAATTATGAAAGTGGTGAAAAGCAATAGCCCTGGTGAAGTAAATCTATATGATGTACTGGAGCAGTGATTCTCGACTTGGTGCCCGCCAGCAATTTTCATGTGGTCCGCGAACCGCTAGTGAGTCATTTCGTAGTGACTAACGTATCATTCGCAGCTGATTTTATAATTATTTGCATGTAAAACTATAAAAATTTAGTATAACTTACTGTTGAATTTGTAGATTTACGGTATACATGGTTAATATGGGTCATTTCTACCAAGAATTTATTAAAACTTTGATATAAACGTTGAAACGTTTGAATGCTTTTAGCCATGCCCAAATAAGTTCTTAAAAAATTGAAGCAATTTCCCTCATAGGTATTATTGCCTACTGTACCGTCACTATGATAGCTGGCTAAGTTCAATTATTTTTATATTGCACAGTTTCTTGTGCCATAACAGCAAAAAATATTTGTTGGGACTTACTGTGGTGTTTGGAAGGATCCTCCAAAAGAAAAGGTGGATTGGTACCAATTTGCATTAATTTTTATCTTAAAAAAATTAAGTATTTATATTCTCATGAGTCATGACTATATGCAATACACCGCCAACTCGGCCATTTTGATCCATGGACAGCTGTTTCGAGCTTATTCTGCTCTCATCAGCATGGAATACGAAATTAGTCGAGTTGGAGGCTAAAATCCTCTTATATAGCAAAGAGAGCCAAAAAAAAAAAAAAAAACTGGTAGCTAATGTGAAATTAGAAATACCAGCAAGCGACCGCACTTAGTACGGTACAACTCGTAAATTTTTTGGGCAGACGCCCAAAATTCTCTGCCCAAAAAATTTACGAGTTGTACCGTACTAAGTGCGGTCGCTGGCTGGTATTTCTAATTTCACATTAGCTACCAGTTTTTTTTTTGGCTCTCTTTGCTATATAAGAGGATTTTAGCCTCCAACTCGACTAATTTCGTATTCCATGCTGATGGGAGCAGAATATTCGAAACGCTGTCCATGGATCGAAATGGTCGAGTTGGCGGTGTATTGCATGTTTCTGCCTTAGCCCTTGCTTAGGGGCGGTTACTCACTGCTTCATGACTATATGTTTGGAAAATAGTAGTTAGTCAAAATATTGTGAAATTCTCTACTACAAGGAATGTACAATAGAATTATGCTGATTGAATTGAAACTTGCCGAAGTTGCTCAGTTTTCTGTCAACCATATTACGCATGTAAAACGGTCTTCTTGGGGAACGTAAAATCTACGATTATCGTTGATTGATCAGGGTGTGGTTTGTCAGAGTAGTTTCGTGTAGCTAACAAACCTTATTTTGTCACTATTTTGGTTGTACACGATTGCAGTTTCTAAATACTTCAATCGTACATGTCGAGGATTGGGTAATGGGTATCACATTATGTATTCGTTCTGTCATCCACTAGAAAAGGAATGTGAGGAGATTCGGCTCGTGTTTTCATTGTCTTAAGACTGCCGCACTTATCAGTGGTGCTTCTTGCGATTATGCCTTCTTGGAAGCTAATCGGGAAGCTGTGAAGTGGCTTTAAATAGCAGGTTGCTTCCGTCCGCTTGCATGAAAGGGCAAATGCATTCTTTCAACTGTCATCGCCTTGTTTTTTTTTTCTTTTTCTTTTTCTTTTTTATGCTTGCGTCTGCTGAATAGAATGTCATGCTTCTGCGAAGTATTTACCAACTGTTGATATTCCTTTTGGTTGTTTGCAATCGTTTGTAGCCATTTTTACCTTCAATATTTACAAAAATCTTTGGACAAAGTATTTATTGGATTCGTGAAAATTTCCGAATTCCGACATTTAACCCGGTTTATGGAGTTTTGAACCCTTTTTGACCAGCTTTAGGCTTTACGAAAAGCACATCTTAATAAGTATCCGATTTTTCTCCATTTCAGTAGTCAGTTTGCAGTGTGTTGGTTGTTTTTATTGGGTTTAATGGCGCAAGAGCCTTCATAGACTATACTGCGCCAAACTATTGTTAACAACTTGAAAACAGCCCCCCCCCCCAAAAAAATAGTAACTGTTAAGACATAAAACTTCTTAAATTTTGAAACCTTTTGCTGATTACACACGAAGTAAAAATCCACAGTAGGCTCCCGTCTATCCTGCTTGCGACTATACGGCTTGGTAAAAATAGAAAACAGAATCCACAATTTCTTACATCTCGTCGTGCTAAGAAAAGGGGTGAAAATCTTAGAAGAAAAAGCAGAGATAAAGAAAAAAAAAAAAAAGCAAAAAGTGAGGGGAAAGGGGAATTTTCACTGCATCGCGTCAGAGGACTAGAAGGCAAAAGTTAAACCGTCTATGAATGACTTTATCACAGACTAATAACGTTACATTTTGACTTAATCATCTATTTTTCAATGCGTTTTTAAATATATGAGAGAGGGGTGGTGAGTGGAACGTCCTATCCGGCTTTTTTGTCATCCAGCATACTGTAGGTCAGACAGTCTTTAGCCTATTGTGCTTTGATTTTGGTATCTCAATTAAGTTCCATTTTCTAGCCTTGAAGTACTCAATTTATGTGAAAAATGTGGAAGAAGGTTAATTTTTTTCTAAAACTTATACCAGCCAGAGCCTTGAAGATAAGCTTTTTAGTTTTCATGAGCCTTCGGAAACAAGAAACTGAATCTCATAAGAAACTTTTGAGAAAAATTAGTAGTGTTGAGCTGTGGTGACGAAAGTTTAAATCTGTAACGATCACATTTACACGAACATTACTCATAATAAATGACGTCCGTTGCTGTCGCTTTCATCTTCATGCATATTTAGTTCGTCATCATTAGTGTAAGTTTAAAAACACCATAATTATAAGTTTTTTGCTCCGCGTCCGCTCTTTAGTGGCACCCACACATGAACAGTTGCCACATTTATCGCCTCTTGGTTTACATGTGATTATTAATTGCTTCGGAAGAAGTGGGCTATTGGCTGGCAGAAAATGTACCCAACTGTGTGCCGCGATCCGCTGGTGGGTCTCAAGTAAATGTTTGGTGGATCGGGGGTGAGTTTCTGAACTGTTTTGTTGCAGCCTTTATCTTTATCTGCTCCAATTCAGGAATTTTTAATGAATTCCAAATAAATTCAGATTGATTTCGACTGTTGGTTTTTGTATAAAATGTAAAGCAATTTCGATCACGTCTTATTCTTCGAGAACCCAGTATTTGCTCCGGAAGTAGTAGAATTTTACGTTCGCAGACATCTTTTGCTAAATTTCATATGCGTTTTCTATCTCAAAAATATTGAATATTTAATTTGTCTTTTGATCTTCAAAAAGTAATTGTGAACAAATGGTAGTTACTTTTAACCATCTTTTCTGATTTTTTATCAGTTAAAATTAATTCAATACGTTATATTGATTTTTAAACAATATATTTTTCGTTCTAAGCACAAAGGAAAAATAATTTGCTTGGATAATATTAACCACGGTTAAACTGCCTTGTGAGGTGGACCAACGTGTCCCGGGTACGGGACAAGTTGGTTCACTGTACAAAGTTCTGTTAAATTCAAGAAAAAAGAAAGAAAGAAAGAAAACAAACTGGGATAATGAGACACATTTGATAAAACTGGTAGAAAATGAAATTGCTCGCTTAGTTTTTTGATTAGATGAAAATTAAAATATAGAAAGACGGATCAACGTGTCCTGACCCCCCCCCCCCCCACAAAATATTTAAAGAAAACGTGTTGAACAAAATTGCAAATTTTTTGCTAGTTTTTTTTTTTTTTATACAATGAAAGAAGTGCGCCGGTGAGGAGTACTCATTCTTCTAAGCAGTGGCGCATTTCCACGTATGGGGGCTCCTTGCATTGCATTTTAGGGTCTCTGTTTGTCTTAGGAAAGCTTTTTCTTCACGTGCAGTTTTGGATCTCCTTCGGTTTCTTTGTCGTGCGAGCCTCACGCAATAGCCACATTTGCCGATATGGTAAATTCACCACTTACCCCAAGAGATGGCGTTCTCTTCGAAGACTTCAAAGCACTTTCGCTCCCCAAAAATAAATGAGACCCACCTCCCCCGCCCGCACTTAAAAAAAAAAAAAAAAAAACCAGTGGTGCAGTCTGTGTAGTACGATCGTAAGGTCCAAAAAATGAATCAACTCGTATTAGAGTAGTCAAAATCCCGCCATCGCACTATATTACTAATGATAACTATGTTGTTAGTACTAATCTGTCGTACTCACTCATTACTTGACGAGTCATCGTAAGTGTTGTTTTTAAAGAGACAAAAGTTGTTCTATTAACGCGGGAGAATTCTGAGTGGTAATGTTTGCTTCATTTACGCCCACTCAATGAGCAATATCTGGCCAGTCTTCGGGCATTCGAGATTTATTAGTGTTTATTAATTGCTTCGCTCGGGAAACGAGCTATCAACAGTATACTCCATTGATTCGGGAGTTAATGGTCGGGAGTGGCAGGTCAGATTGATGCGGATTTGAGGTGAATTTGTCGTCAGACTGCTGTGGTTATTTTTGGGTGCGTCTATTGTTGGAGAGCTATAAAAAGTAACTTCATGTATCAGATGTGAGATGTGACCTTCAATTTGGTGAATGGCGTTAAAAGTTGCAATGTAGAATTTTGCAGCACTTCAAGACGAGAAAAATGGGTTTCTATCTCACCATGTTTGTGTGCGGGGGCGCCCTGAGCTAAAAGTTTGTGGGAACGGTAAATTTCTCAATTTGTCGAATGAAATTCCAGCTTAACCGAATGATAAAATGCGAGCATGCACGTGTAACATACATACATAACATCTACTGAGAAGAACATTAGGCATTATTGAGAAGCAATATTCAAAAATAATCAGAATATTGCAATACTGTCTCAAATTAGTCGAATCGTCAGCAAAATTTGCCGAATAAGAAAAGTTTTTGGGAGGTCTCAGCGACCTCCCGTGGCTTCTCATCGGGGTGCCCCTGCCCCTAAACCCTATATGTGTATGTAATACACAGCAAAAGAGAGTAAAACAGATCAGCCGCTGATTCTGTCATTCGTCCGTACTAGATGTTAAAAATTTTTTTACGAATTTACAAAATAAAATAATTTTTAACCAACTAGTTTTAAAAGGAAACGGAAACTTTTTATGAATTGAAGTAATACTCTATATGTGGAGTTAGTATATATATGTGGAGAATCAGACTTTACTCATTAAATGAATCGCAGACTGAAATACATTTGTTCTCCAGTGCTGCGAAGTGATGCAGAGAAGATACTATTACAGAGATTGTTGATAGCAATTTTACTTTAATATGGAACTGGGTTTTGTGGCGCTATCACCAATTTCGCTAATTCACACTGGTTTTCACCTTTTTTTTCTCTAGCACCAAATTTGGAGATAACTAAGTTTTCTCTAAATGATTGGCAGTATCTCCAGTAAAGTTTCGTTTCATCACTTGCGTTTTATGTGGAAAATTTAACCTTAATCATCCCCAGAAGGAAATTCCTAGATAAATTAAAAATTAAATGTATAAAAGGATCATTAATCGAGTTAATTCACCAAACGTTTGTAGCATTTTTATCATTGTTACAAAATTATCTCTGAAAAAAAGTTTATACTTAAATGTGGACTTTGTTGTTTTAATGTATTTTCTCTGTTTTTTTAGAAATCATTCATGCCACTCTTGTTGAATTGTAGCTGCAATTGAATTTTCCTGCCTAGAAATAGCTTCATAAGTCGAGTTGAAGCGAATACCAAAAACACAAATCTATTAGAAGCGAATAAAAACGTAATAGATCGGGCAATAATCGCTGATGAACTATTGTATTTTTTAGTGTAATAAAACCACCTTAGTTTCGTTGCTTTAATGTGCTAGTTTATCTCTTTAATTAAGTTTATTTTTAGTGTGATTACATTTCGTAGATTTTGTTACAAGGTTTAATGTCTCATTCCTCAAGAAGACAGGGTAACTTTTTGCAAATTAATGGGTATTTTAATAGGTTGTGAGATTAATCGTAATGAATAAGATTAACAAGTAATTGCCGGATTCCAAAAACCCTACCGGATTTTAATTTCAATTGATTAAAGCCGCTATCTTAAACAAAGAACAATTGTACTGCCAAAAAGTGTGACTATATTTTAATGAAATCTTACTGATTGGTTTTTCTCCCTATATCCTTTGTTATTAGTTAAATAGAAAAAACTGTCATATTAACAACTGGGAACCAATTTTTTTTTTTTTCCTTTCCCGATTTTTTTCTTCAGATAATGGAAATGTCTCTCTGAGCTTAGTAGTTATTGCATTTTAATATCCGGCTTCTTCCGTTCTGACATTTTCTTCGCCTAGCAAATTCTTTCTTTTCTTTAAGCATCTTTATATTTTTCTTTTATTTACATTTTTATGTTTAAAAAAATAAATTTTACTCCCTATCTGAAATATTTCAGAGTTGACGATAAAAACTAGCATTGTTTGTGCCATATTTCTTTCTGCGATTTTATTCCAAGCATGTTGGAAGTGCTTCATTATACTTAAGTGTAAGTGAGGGGGAGGGGGGGATTCCTTTTTCCACTTTTACATTCTCTCTTTCTTTTCCTTTTTTTTTTCCCGTTCGCATGTCAAGATTTCAACTGCAAAAGAATTCATTATGACATTAAATATGTCTTATCTCTGACAGCGGATAACTTTTTCTTTCTTCCTTTTCTTATATAAGTCCTTAGCAGTTTTCAATTTTTAACGTTATTTATATATTTAATTTTAACTGGAAGCTTTGAATGGAAATTAAAGTCTTTTTATTTCAATTTATAATATAGTTTTTTAACTTTCACTTTTTATTTGCTTTTTAGATGTGTGATCAAGTCTTAAAAGAAATGTTAAAAATATTCTCTTGTAAAAAAAAAGAAGGCATTAAATTAAGCAGTTAAATTTTCATGTTGTTGGTAGTTATTTTGCAGAATCAGCGCATGCTTTCTTATTGCTTTACATAGTACATATTTTTAAAATCAACGAATGTATAGTGGCTCAGCATGCCAATCACACTAAGACGAAATAAAAAGAGTGAGAGACATAAACGGAGGTGCACGAAAGTTAGTTTGCGCTACTTTTATTTGTTTATTTTCGTACAAGATTTGACGGAAAGGACCGATGACGCCTGAATTTACCTTCTCTCTCTGTGTGTGTGTCGGGGGAGGGGGGCGGAGTATACTATTTTTTTAGACTAAGATCAGCAATCTTTCTTAAAGTTAAAGGTTCAGAGGCGGGATTGTGCATAAACCCTATTTACTGTTCTCCTGGCCGACGTTAGAGCCCAAACTGCAAAAAAAAAAAAAAATCTTGCGTTTTGGAAATACAAGGAACCCCTTTATCAGTATATAAAGTTAGGAGCTTCAGGATGTACATTAGTCAAGTCCGCGAGTCAAGTTTATTTTTTATGTCTCCCCGCGTTATTCAGTAATTGAGTTCTCACTTTATATATATATATATATATATATATATATATATATATATATATATATATATATATATATATATAAATATAAACTAGCCGGGTACCCGGCCCTGCCCGGGTTTCTGTTGGGTAATGTGTTCCAGTGAAACTCATCCATATTTTTTTCAGCATTAAACTGCACATCTATATTCATAAATGGCTACTTCTGTAAACAATGGCTATTTTTCTGTCTGGATAAACTAAAAAAAAAAAAAAACTATTACACACCCTTGATACAAATACAAGCTACAAATAACGTTTAGGTAAATAGGAAATGTTATAAGCTTGGTGTATTAAAATAAATATATATTTACAGTATCAATCGCTCTGGAGTCAACCATTTCCAAGTATTGCACGTTAAATAAGTCCCATTATTAGTTTCTATCCTTGTGACTTCAATGGTGAAAACTCAGTTGGTGAAAACATCTTATGTACACCCCCCCCCCCAAAAAAAAAACAAAGGCTTTAAACACTTTGTATTTTCTAACTGTTGCCAATATCAACATTTTGGTTGATATTGGCAATCTTTTTTTAACCCGGTATCGATTATTGGCATAGATGCATATAAAAATCCTAAGAAAGCAATAAATTTCATACTTATTCCAGAGAAGCCTTGGTTCAAAATTTTCATCATGATTACTATTAATATTGTTGCGCGGCAACAAATTTTTGCAACAATGGACAGAAAATTTGATCATTTAATGGGGAATTTATATGAAATTTACTGTTTTCCATAATAACTTAACTAAGTTTTTTAGAAATAAATTATAGCTTATCCTGCTCACTGTTACTCTAGCTATCTACGGTGAAAAAATGGTTAAAATCGGTTCAGTAGTTTGGAAGATTACCCCGGACACACATCCGTACAAAAGTAGTCATTTATGTATAAAGATGCTTTGGTCTTGTTAGTTTGTTCATTTTCAGACAGAGATAAACTTTTTACTTTTTTCTGATATTATCTTTCATCGCTTATAATTTTAGCTTAAAATATAATATTATGGTATGCAACTTTTGTTTAAGATTTTAGTGATCTGCATGAGTTTTCATCAGTTCATCTCTGCGGTTTGAATTACTTTGGGAAACTCGGATCTAATTGGCACTCAAAGTCAAAAGAAATTCTGTCAATTTGTTCTTCCTTTAAAACTTTTACGAAAATCGTTTTGAAAAACAAACTTGTATGTATATAAAAGCGACGCGATAAACGGGGAAACTTTCTATTCGTATATAAATGGCTAAAGCGGTGTAAAACTTTTTCTTTTCAACATATTCGGAATTTTCTGTGAAATATTTCTTTTTGACGAACATGGTGTTTTCTCTCTCTCTCTCTTTCTCTTCCTTCTTGAGTTTTCGTAGAAAATTTTGTATTTAAATATTAAAGCTTTACAGCAGAAACATGTTTTGTTAGACTGGTAAAAAAAAGTTAAGCTGATTTCAAATATACAGCAAAAAAGGGCTGCAAAATTTAGCAGCAAACGCTGCTGCTACATTATACATTTCGTCTCCTCAGAGCAAAAGTACGACATCAAAGCCTAAAACAACAGTAAGATATCCTACTGTAGCTCTGAGACGATAATATGTAATCCTCAGTAATGATGCTGAGTTGAGTTTGCTGTTTCTCTTCTGCGTTTAGAACAAAGTCAAGTATATTGTCTTCATAATTACTTAAAGTAACTTATGTGTTAGTAGCTTTGAGAATTTCAACAAGTTGCAATTGAACCGGTGAGAGCAAAAACTACTTCAGTCACAAAAATTCGAATATTCGTTTTTCATGGAAACAAGCTCTGGGGAGCAAGATGCGTGTTGACTGCATCTGACAAAAACACATCAGTTAGGTTAGTAGTTCGAAAGGTACAGGGCCCCTCTTCTGATCGTAAAGCTTAGAAACAACGCTGGAGTTTTGAAGTCTTTTTTTTCTCTTCTGAACAATTTTAAATTCTTGACTTACGTTGTTTTTGCACTCACCTATTCAACAGAATCGGTGAGAGCAAAATCCACTTCAGTCACAAAAACTCGAAATTCCGTTCAAATTTCTATTCGAAGTCCAAAACGGCAATGACTACACTACACTCCTTGGATCCGTTTTTCTTGATACCTGCTACATTTCCCGTTTGAATGTGTTGTAGTAACGTGATACTGTCATTATCGATCCTGAGCAATCAATCGACGTTCTGGTTTGCATCCACCTCTTTTTTTATTCCTCTAAATTCAGGCCCGAAAAAAAAAAAAAAATACATATGTACTTTCAGCTAATTTATGGTAAAACGCCAAATCCATCACCTTATCTCCTTACATACTTATTCCGATGTTTTGTCAATGATGTTCTTTTATTCATTGTTGCTGTGAAGCATATCATTCCGATACAAAGTGACTACTATTTCAATATCTACTTTTGCCGGAAGCATGGCTTTTGAGTCTTACGATTGTCCTCGAAACACCACACCAGCGCTTCTGTTTGCCTATGAGAGATATCATACTTAATGCGCTCTTACTCTTCCGCAAAATTCAAATAAGTCCTTTTGTTTATTTTACTATATTGGTAACTTTTTATTTTTAAGCTTAAATGACATTAATGATTAAACAGTGATCAGAAAAGAATGAAAGCACCTCTTTTGTCAACCTGAGTTTGGATTTACTGTGTTATAAACCAGGTAGGGTTGACGAAAACCTCGTCAAAACTGTCCTGGTAGAAATACATTTTTTGCTGACCCCCCCTCCCCCCAATCGGTCGACATTGTTATCCATCCACATTGTGTTCAAATAGTTTGCAAATGAAATGTAAGCAATTGCAGCAATATTTTGAATTCATTTCTTGAAGTATTTCTTAAATTCTTTATTTTTCAGTAAGTTGTTGAAATACTACTTTCTTTTTTGACAAATAAAATGAATTAGTTACGTTTATTCCCAACAAGTTGCCTTATTCTTGGTCGATTTTGAGCTTTTATTGACACCCAAGTAACTTGAGAAATTTTCGTATCCCAAACCCTATATTCTTCAATGTCCCCCCCCCCCCCCCCCACTTCTCTAAAATGGTAGTAAAAAAAATATGCAAGTTTTTTCATGTCCTCCAAAGCAAATGTCTTCCCTGCAAAAAATGGCAAAGGATTATGTTCACGCCTTGGAAAAACCCCAGTCATGACTCTGCATACAATTGAATTCAGTTAGTTTCATAAGTAAATTATTTTTATTAAACATTGGTTATATATGTGAAATCCGTGTACTGTATATGTAAATATGATTTTGATGCTAATGTTGAGCTAAAATGCGTCACAAATCACCTATCAGCTGCGTGAGGCACACATTAATATGCACTCACAGAATAAAAATCTTAGAGAAATAGATTAAGTTAATTTGAGCTGATTTTAGATTGTCGTTTAAGCATGCTAACATCTTATACAAATCGCAAGTGTCAGCGTAATGTGCAGTGAACTAAAGAAATGTTTCTTGCATTAGCGAACTGGTTCGAAAGCCGGTAAAAATGACGCTGTAAATAAAATTAACTAAGAAACAAAATCTGTTTTGTTGATTTTTAAATTCTTTAAAAGGAAGAATAGCATGTTTTAATCTTATTCATAATTTTTTTGGACAGTGTTAATGGCTCACAAATGGGGATTATTTTATATATTATTACTATTATTTTTTTTTTTTTGGAGAAAAATATCAAAGGATTTTACCAGCTCTGTGCTCAAAAAACAAACTTAGTTGCTCAGCCTTGTACAGTAATATACTTAATCGAAAAAGTTACATTGATTAAAAAAGAAAAGAAAAGAAAAAACTTTTTAGCAAAACTGCATTACTTCAAAAATAGTAATTAGTTTGGAAACTTATTAATCTGTAACTTATCTCTAAAGTTTTGCTGATTGGTTTTGCATTAATTGGATTTTACATTTTCCAAAAAGTATGTAAAACTTTTGAAAATATATTGGGGGAAACTATTTAATTCTCCAAAAAAACTATTTTCAAACAAATCCTGGTGATTTTTTAAGTTTTTTCTTTTTTTTTTTTTTTAAACACCAATTGGGGTTTAAAGCTTCATTTAAATCATAATGGGTTAAAACCAAACAACCCTGTTTGCTGAAGTGCTTGAACTTGAGTAGTCTCCAAAATATTTGATAGAGACGTTTCCATACTGCTTTTCCTATACTTTATTTGGTATTGACACTGTTTCGCCAAAAAGTCTCTCGAGATTTAATTTTGTGTATTAAGAAAATGTTTTTACTCTTTGTAAATGAAACTGATATTTCTTTTATGTATCGAATAATTCATTGTTTGAATATTATCTTGTACATTCGTATGTAATAGACTAGTAAAAAAATCTTTTGTTTTTCAGGTAAGTTTGTTGTGCTTTTTAAAATTTCACTTTGGTAAGTTTTATAATGTTTTCATTCCATCATCCTGTCCTGCATTTTCTATGAGTCACTGCAGTTTGCAAATTCTTGCTATGCATTTTCGCGTTCACGTCATCCAAAATACTAATAATAATAAGGGGGAGTGTGTTACTTCCTCTATGTTTGGTATTTAAATAAATTTTCGTTGCATAAAAAAGAAAAGAAAAAATCAATCTATATCGGATAATGAAGTTAAGTAAATTTTTCTGACAGAAACTTTTATGACCGTATTGTCCCGGATTTTGTATCAGTGTAATGTTTCTAACATTAAATTAATTGAGTTTCAAAGTTTCTTTTTAATTGTTCCTTGTGTCGCCAGCTATTTGTTTTTTTGCAGACCACCTGCTGGTATATAATAGCTCCTTTGTTGTTAAAGATAACAGCTTAAGGACATATATTTCTGAAGCCGGATTTGTTCGTTTAATTACCATTTTTTAAGACATATGAGAGTGTCAAGCGCAATTCAAACCTTTTACTTAGTTTTCATTAATAAATTACATCATTTCCAGTCGTAACTCAACGAATTGCTTTTATCCTTTTTTATTATTATCTTTTTTACGCATTATAAACTGCGTTCGTTTTCCTGTTTCGTTTATAACTGGACTTTTCAAAAAATCTAAAAGTTGCTCTCTAGCAACTTTTAAAACTGTCTTCCGAACTACGCAAACACTAAATGCTATTAGAACTTGTTTTGTGGCACTTATAATTTTGATTTTGGTACTGATTCTGTAATGACCAGTTTCTTTCTTTCTTTTTTTTTTTAAATCTTTTAAATCGAAAACAAATGCTTTTTTTATCTGTTACAATTTTAAAGTTAGCAATTGCCACCAGTAAGCAGTATTTATAACAGCTCGTTACGTTTTATTGCACTTAATTTTGACGTATTTTTTTAATTTCATTCAATGACTCGGCGAAATGGACAAAAGTGAAATGAATAAGTAATTAATAATGCGCCAAAATCACCTTAAGAATTACTTTTCGATATGAATTTTAACCTGAAGTTATTTGCATATTTTACGCATTAAATTTTACTTGTCGTTACTAAAACTGCAAATGAATACTTCTCATTTTCTTGAAATGCGTTTTAGTTATTATAAATTTTCACGGTATATTTTTGTGTTTTCTTTTCGTGACTCACCTTTATTGTCGAGACATAGAAAATAAATGTTAAAATACTCATCAAATGTTGCTATGGAGCTTTCAAGTTAGAGAACAATTGTGCGATGTCTCAAATTTTCGTCAATTACTTTACTTAGAAATATAGATTGGGTTCAGAATCGAAACTGAGTTGAATAATTTGAAATTAAAAGTATAATAAGCAGCTTCGAAACAAAATTTGTGTAGCCGTCAATATCCTCAAGATATTTTAAACAAGACTTAAAACAATTTCATGAGTTGTTAGGACCTTATTTATTTTAGTCGTTAACGAACCTTACACAAAGCTCTCGAGATAGCAAAAATTCTTTCAGAAAGATCGGAACAACAAAAGCCAATCTTCAAAAATATAAATAAAATCTATTTAGTATGAACTTCATTTCAAATTATTCTGTCAATACTTTCTCATTGAAATAAAATTGTAAACATACAAGATGATTGCAAATTTGAAACATTCCAATTTCTATTTTCCCAGACTACTCTTCATTTGCACATCGGGGTGAATCACTTGCGTTAACTTATTTTTCTGCGACGGGGAAGAATTGGGCGAAATGAAAGTGATTAAAGCAATAGAAAATGAAAGCTAATTTCATTAAAGAGATTCTCCTGCAATTCTCCTTTTCGTGTATCTTAAAGAAGGGGCAATGAACCTGTATAGCTGGAGACTATACCGACTCCGAATTTCTCCGAGAGACGTCTCGTTGATGGATTTTCTACCGCCGACTCGAAATTCAGCAGACCCGTTGTGCTTACTTTAATTGTTTTTTTGTAAATTCATTGGTGGCAATTGGATTTGATTTCAAGATTGTTTTATGTTTCTGAGGCGGTGTATATGTTTAGCTGATTATTCTGATGGGAGTTTCAAGGTTGTTTGAAATTCTGGAATAATTTTTAAAGTTGTGCTCGTGTGTTCATGAACAATTGAAGAGTTTGGTGGATGAAAGGCTAGCTCATTAGACTAATTTTATTCAATCACTTAACGACAAAACCAGAAAACGAAAAAGATGCAACAGTAAAGCTTTGAACCCAAATGACTCTAAATTAGGGTTTTATTACATAGCTCCTTTATCTCCCAAGCCTTTCAATTCCCTTAATCGTTATTGAGTAACTCAAGTTGACAATATATGGAAAATAGCTATTTTTTCTCTCGCTTGCTCAGTTCCCCAGGCCAGTAGGGTCTTGCTGTTTTTGCATTAGGGTCTAATGTCATCTAAGGTGGAATGGATAGAAAATCATATATATTTCCAAGGGCGTAGCCAGGACTCACGTTAGGGGGGTGCAAGCAGTGGCACACCAATAGGAGGTCACTGTGACCTCCCAAAAAGTTCTTATCCGATACAAATTGGCTGATGAAATTTGAAAACAGTGAGACAGTATTGCAAATCTGAAATTCTTTATTTATTTTTTTTTTTCTTTAATTAATTTATTTATTTTCGTGATGCCTCACGTCTCTTTTGGTAGACATAGATAAGTATGCATTCTTGTATTTTATTTATTTATTTTTTAATCATTCAGTAACGTTCTGAGTTTCATTCGGTAAATTAAATTCTCCTCAAAAACAGGCAAGCTTAATATCATTTTCTGAAAAGTAATCAGTACTAGATATAATAACGCAGTTTATGTAAAGTTCCCAAAAATTAGCATAAAAGTCAAATAAATAAAATGGGAGGTCCCAGTGACCTCCCATTGGCTCGGATCAAGGTGGGTGCAGCTGAACCCCCCTGCACCCCCCTAGCTACGCCCTTGTATATTTCAAATAAGTATCAAAATTATTCGAAATTGAAGAGTACAATGTACTCCACACATCCACAGTTATTATTCTGGAATGTAGCTTTTTGTGTCTGAAATGTTACTTCTCCGAGGTCTGTTTTTAATACCATTCCACCCCGTAAGTTGAAGTGAAATTGATTAAAACATTCAAAAACAGAACTTTGGAATGAAAATGTGATATTATTTAATATTTTTACAAAATGATGTGAAGTCTACAATTTTTAAAAAATAAAAATTAGCAGCTTTTAAAAAATAATGATTTGTTTGGAGGAAGGGGAGGAGGAATCTTGATTTTAAAAATAAACTTGAAGTTTTGAAGATGTAAGTTTCGTTGGGCTTAGTTAATTCTAGTTTTAGCTTTCACAATGGTGGCTTGTAAGTTGTCACGAAACTAACTGTTGCCATACAATTTTTTTCTTGAACCAAAATCAAGTCAAACGAGCAAGAAGTAAAATAGATTTCCTTCCACGATAAAACTTATTCTTCTGTTACAAAAACCACTACCATTTCACCCCATAAACCCATTAACCTAACCTTATCACTCCATCGCCATCTGTCACCTGTCAATGTTCGACAATTTTTTAAGTGTTTTGAGATTGTATTTGACATCATCAAGGCAGCTGTTTTTAGATCTTCCACTTGCTCTAACGCCATTAGTTTTGCAAAAAGTAATCATTTTGGCTGGATTGATGTCATTGCACCTATTATGTTCAAGACTTTCATTCAACTCGCAAAGCTCAGTGATGGTATTTGTGTTTAATAGCTTTCGTATTGCTCATAGTTCATGAACATACGATGTACCACGAGACAGTACTAGTCCTAAGACGCTTCTAGAGATGTTCTTCTTGAGCTAATTTTGGCCCGTTCTATTTCCAAACATTGGGATTCAGTTCTAAAGATCGTACTTGTGTTAGGAGTTATAAATTAAAAGAAGAAAATACGTTCATTTTTCCTTAACAGGAATGTTCATAAATATAAATATATGCTTATATAATGAAAAAATAAAATATGTAAATGAGTAAAATGTGAATTGCAGTAATTTTTTGCTTTACTTACGAATCACCCAAACATAATGGGCCAAAAATATTGTTGCATTCGTTTTTTTTCAACAATGTGTTGTGGCATATCTGGAGATTCTTGAATCTATCAGGAGTTTACTAGTTGTTTTCGACCAGACACGTGGGTAAAATCGCATCCAATTCACCAACCAGATATTAGATTCATCACGTGACTGAGTTGAAAACAATAGCGATGGTAAATCGGAGAAGTACGAGACCCTCTCTATTATTTCCGAGACCTAAGATGGGTATAGTAATTCTATTTTATATGAATTTCATTATATAGTTTTATCATCAGGCGCATTTATGAGTCTTGTGTCATCAGCAGTTGTTACTATTGCAGCCCTAAACTTTTTCATATAATGTTTCTGAAATTTCTGTGTTGTTTTACTCATTTGGAACAAAATGTTTTCAAAAATATACTATCGTAGATCTTTAGCCGCCATCCATGCACCTGTTGTCAGGTGTCTGTGTAGCAGCTGCTCTTAATGGACAGGTGTTAATTTCAGTAATCCGCGCGACAGATTCTGTCTGTGTTGTGCTGATTGTTTTCCACTTATAGATTAGTGCTGCATCCAATATTAAGTTTTTGATTCAGGAGATCGATATTTTTGAATAAAAATCATGATTTTTAAATGCAGCCATGATAGCAAGTGGTTTGTGGTTAAAATCGGATCACGCCTTTAGTAAATTTATCGCTGTTATTTCCATCAAATAGCAACACTTTTTAATTTCTTACTAGCTGCCAGGGCAGCTAGATTAGCTTCCTGCGGCATGTTGATGCATAAGTTCCCCCCTCTCTAACTTTTACCTCATTCTGAAGTTATATTATTTGATATAATTTAATGTTCATTCGATTTCAAGACATACCACGCACGTGGCCCGGCGTTGCACGGGCACTTCGTGCCCTGAAAGTAGTGAGAAAATTTTTTAAAGAAACTACTCCCCGCCAAGGCGGCTCGCTTACAGGCGCTTCACGCCTTTACTTTTTTCCTATATAAAAAAAATCATTCGAATTATTGAGATGCTTCACGCCTTCAAGATGGTGAGGAAAGTTTCAGTAAGTTCAGCTCGCTCAAAGGAAAAAAGCAGACATAGACACTCAGTTTTTAATATAAGTAGATGGCTCTTCAACAAATAAATGTTTCAAAATATTACCAGTAGCTAGCGATAAAAATTCTACGTAAGTGGCCCGCTTATGAGTTTCGTGTTTGATTTAGTTAAGCCTTCATTCAAAATTCTCATTATCATTTTTATCACTGTTTCATAGCAACGACGGTTTGCAAGAATGGATTTCATATTTAATCATTTATTAGGCTTAATCGCTTTAAACTTGACTACTTATTAATTGATATCTTCGCTAATTAAAATCGTATAATTATATCAATTGAAACTAAAGAAGCTTGAAAAATTACCTATCTATCGGTACCTGGTTCGACTTTCAGTTCATTGGCGTTCAGGAGAAAGAAGCGTGACATAGAAAGATAGTTAGAAAGATAGAAAGAAAGATAGTTAGAAAGATACTCAGTTTTTAATATAAGTAGATTGTTTGTATTCAGAGTACAATACAGATAACGTGATAAAGTAAAAATGAAACAGTATCGGTAGAATTAAAATGAAACAAAAACATGAAATGTAGAATTTCAAATTTGGAAATGTCAAGAAAAAAAAAAGTTAGAAAAAGTCATAATTTTTAAAGCTGCTCTAAATATTACAATGATACAAGCATACAGAAAAATTTGAGCCAGAGCTCCGAAATTTGGCCTGCTAATGTCGTTTGATACGTTGCATGAATGAAGTTAACAGAACGCTCATCCGTCTATGTCTATATATTTATCTGAAGCTCTCATCATTCAGAGGAAACGACAGTGTGATGTTTTTTGTTCAGTCAGAGGTAACTAGACAACATCGGGGACGCTCCTGCATTGGTTTAAAAAGGATCTACATGTCAGACAGTTTACATTCCAAGATGTTTTAAATAAAACTCGCTTTTGGCTAAAAGTAAATGTAACCATTGCTAAGTTAGAAGATAAAATCCGAGAGAGAAAAAAGTCTTTCTCTTTTTTTATGATTGAGGCGATAAGGTTTGTCACGTAAAATTCATTGCTCCTGATAGTAAAACTACGTGAATAAAATTCTTTTTATTTGAGTAAGATTGAAAGTTGCAACAATGTTGCTTTACTTTTTAGCATGTCTTTAATATTTAAATTCACGATTCGTAAAATGTAATCTAGTTGTTTTTAAATATCTGATGCAAATGCCGTTCTTTCGGTTGGGTTTGTGTTTTTGGCATAAGGGACATGGCAGGCTAAACTATTATCTTCGCCAAACTAATTTTAAAAGCCTAAACTAGACGAAAAATTGTGTCGTTGTAAAAAAAAATAGCGGGAATAAAGGGGAAGAGAAGATAGCAATTGAAAGAAAAAACAGCTAAATGGTAACAAAATGAACGACAGAATGATTGAAATGAGAAAAAAAAAAGCAGGGTAAATAGAGCACTAATTGTCAAGAAAATACGGCATATAGCTAGCTAGCTGATTAAATGCTACAATGGAACCCATTCATGGTTCATTAGTGCGAAAGTACTCAAACCAAAACAAAAAAGTCGTTCTAAAGCACGACTTTTTGTTGTGTGCTCTCTCACGATTTTTTTTTTTTTTTTTTGCACTGATGAAGAGTCTCTATTGTGGCCATGAACTAGCTATATGTTGTGGTTTCTAGACAATTTGTGCTGCATTTACAATGTTTTTTTTTAATTATTTCAATCAAATTTAAGCACAAACCTAATTTAAGCATTTTTTATTGAAAGACGATGTCTAAATCCCGGAGAGAGAGAGAGAGAACTAAACTTTTTCATTGTAATTTGTGTCCTCGAATTCAAGTGTACTGTCCGTTCTCGAAATACACGCCAAGCACTCGCGAACGATTCCACATTAAAAGAGATGAGGATGGGAACTTTCAGAAGTTTATAATTTTAAGCGTACACTGGCTATTTCTGTCATTTCAAAAGTTACTTTGCGCTGCCACTTAGCATCGTTTACTTAATTTTACTCAATACTAAGCTACTCTATTTAAATTCCTCACGAAAAAGACATAAAATATAAAAATGTACTCGCCCCTGTTGTAAAAAAATAAAGTAGATCTGAGGTAAGCGCAGATTCGTGAAAGGTTTTACGTAAAAAAAAAAATAGACTGTTTAATATTTTTCGGTATGTTTATAGATTTATATTTGGTTTAAAAATCTTCTCTCCACTGCCGCGAAGACTTAATGTACTCCTTAAGAGAATAAGCACTATTCTTTCCTAGTTTTATAAAATATGGCGCCAGAGGAATATTGTATGAATACATTATTATTAGCGTAACAATTCGGAGAGAGAAATTAGTTTTTAATGTTAAGTGCACTCTTACTTTTTCAGCAAAACATCTGCTCAGTGTTTATAGAGATTAAAAACAAATAATATATAATGTGAAATTCAGCTTCGAGTTCACAGCAGGTGTTTTTGGACTCGGAGAAAAAGAATCAAGCAGTATATTATGAATTTTAATAATTTCTTGCTCCTTAATTTTTTTTCGCTCGTAAGGGGGAAAATTGCAGTTAAGTATATTTCAAATTCGTGTTTCAAGGCGAGCAGGTGATGCCAAGCGATAAATTTTTGTTACAGAAAGCCATTAAAGATCATGTATAAAATTGAAACTTAGCGTAAAAAAGAAATAAAATTCTTTTGTTGCTCGTACGTTGCAGTGTTCTTTCTTAATAGTAAAGAAACTGTTTTTAGAAGAAAAAAACTGCTTAATTAACATTTCCTTAGTGCTTAAATGTGAGGTTTAGAAAGTCGAACACGGTTTCTTTGAATTATTTACTTTCTCCGTCCATTCATCAATATTATTTTTCTTATATTTTTTATTTTTCGCTTTTAAGTCTAGAATAATAAGAAAAGTATTCTGAGAAAAGTATACTGCAGCTTTTCGCTCAGTTTAAGCTTTTTGAATCATAATAAATACGATTTGGAAATCATGTATTTAAGAACTGCATTTTTCATTGAATGGAAAAATAATATGCTGTGGAAGTTGAATTTTTGTTTTCAGTGCGATTTTTTTTTAGTACAAAATTCGTAGCTTTATTGGACTAAGGACCGTGAAATATTTTGTTATGCTGTTCAGGAATTAATTTAAAAATAAATGTTAGCATCTGATAAAAATTGTGTTCCACTTGCGAAATTCATTTGACTAATGCACACATTAATTAAAGAAAACACCGTGTCCCACTTTTCTTCCATCCGGAGTAAGAAAACAAAAACATTATGTCTGGCTTTGAAAACTTCGATGTTACTTTTCTTCTTCTGAACAAGAAAACACTTCCATCTTGAAAGAAGCTTCTAAATGGTCATCGAACATCTGAGATTGATTGCACTCTCTTTTGAGGACTACATCCGATGCTTTATTTTTGCTTTTGGTGCAGCATGCAAACCGGTTGGAAATGAAACTCGGAAGAAAGAGTTGAAGATGTCCACCATTTTTGTCTCGAGTTGTTTACAAACTGAATTTCATGCTTTTCGGTTGAATCATGAGCACTATCACATACTTACTTTTACAGTGGTCGCTGGTTAATGGATTCAGTGGTTCGTTGAATCAGCCGCTTTATTGAATCAAGGATGTACAGAACAAACGGGATTGCGGCCACTGTATTATTTGATTCCAAAAACATTTGGATGTAAATTGGCTCACTCCGGGTAACTTAGATCAATAATTTCTCTATTTTTAATCAGTGACTGGTTTATCGTACCCCAATTGACCAGGGGTCCGAAAAGGATTCAAAAATACACAAGATAGGCATTTTATATGGTTCTGTGATGGACAAAGGGGGTCTTAATGATGTTGTGTGCCCCCAAATCAGTAAATCCGCAGTAATTCAGTTTTTAATTGCTACTCATATTTGAATAGCAGTCATCTATTGGCGTAAGACTGAAGGAAAGTACTGTACTGTAAGTTTCCCAAAACTAAGAAATTGTATTTATCAAAACTCTTCGCATGTGCATGACCTGGTTGAACCTGTGCAAAAGTTATTTTGTCATATTGGGGGTATAGGTGTATGAGAGAAATGTAGTATAAAATTAGTTATTTTAGTGAAGGTAGACTTTGAAATAGAAAAATTAAATTTCTAAATGTTTCCTACCCATTCATTTTCGTAAAAAATCTCAACTTTCAAGTTCCTCTATCACTCACGCTCACAAAATGTCACCAATTCATTGGACTTGTATCTAAATTTGAAAGAGCTTGATCTTATGTTGTTTTCCTGTAGGAGAAATGCGACGTGACATGTTTACTTTATGCCTTAGTTAAATCGTCGTTATGGCTTCTTGTGTTTTTTGTGTTCA
This sequence comes from Uloborus plumipes, assembly GCA_038373865.1. Taxonomy (NCBI): domain Eukaryota; kingdom Metazoa; phylum Arthropoda; class Arachnida; order Araneae; family Uloboridae; genus Uloborus; species Uloborus plumipes. The sequence goes on along the minus strand of JAXGGA010009974.1, from coordinate 11,488 downwards.
CTTTCTTCGATTGGCTGAGAGTGAATGGTTTTCATTCGAAATTATTGGAAGAAGAAATGTGGCTATAAAATAACCTCACTCTTTTTATCTCCTATTGATCTACGACCGAGTATAAAAGCCATTGTATCTTAGAAAAGAGCATATGGTACAAAATTTTTAGATTGAAATTGTTTCAAACCGAATTTATCACTCATTAAAGACTATTTCTGAAGTTTCTTTCTCTGTCATTACAATGCCCCCTTAATAAAAAAATATTTAATTTTGTTAGTAAAGTAAAAAAATAGTTTCAAGGCTGAACTTAATTAAGTATGGATTTTGATTTTATTCATTCGAAACTTTTCAAATAATACAGGTTTGCAAAGCTTGCTTTGATTGAAATCTGGTAGTTAGCTTAAAAACGTTTAAAACATTTTTTCCCTTATAGTAATTTTTAAGTCTTAAATATTTTTCTTATAATCTTGGTTCGCATGAAAATGTATGAAATAAAATGAGTGTATGATTTCTTGAAAACAAAAATTGCAGTTAATCTTAATATCTTCATATTTTGGTTCATTCTAATGCAGACAATACAATTTAAATTAATAATGCGTGAAACGAAAAAGCAGTGTGCAGGTTACAAATGGCTTTTAGCATACCGTTTATTTTTATTCGCTCAATTAACCCATATTTACCTCAGATATTAAGATTAAATACAATTTTTGAGTGTTATAATAAAGAAATCATAGATTAGAGATTGGTAATTTTTTTCCGAACTTTTTATTGTTATTAAATTTCCACCAATTTAATAAATATTATTAAGTTGTTGTAAAGTCATAAAATGTGCTTCAAAGTTGGCCGAAAGAGTTTTCTTTATGTGTTTGTAAGCGACTCTTTTTTCTCATTTTTTCCGTTTTTCGACTTATCAAAAGAATCCAGAAATCCATTCAGCTTAGAAGCTACACTTTCTGGATATCCTGATCTCCAATAACCATCATACCCCTGCTCTGCTTCCTCTGTACTTTTTTCATATCCAAACATCAAGTAGTCGAGTGTCAGAATCCAACCGTCACCTATGTAAAAAGATATTTTTTCGGAGTCTTCTTCCATTTGTAATTTAAATGTTTTAAATAGTTGAGTTAAGTTGCAATCGTAGAAACTTATAAGGCTCTCAACTTGTACATTTTTCTTCGTTAGACATTCAATTTTTTTGACGGATTCATATTCGTCGAATGTAAGAGAAAAATATTCTGGTTCTTTTGGAAATGTCGGTTTTACATTGCTAGGCCCTTTTTGATTTTCATCATTCAACTGTCTTTCATGTTCTTTTATTTTCATTTCATCTTCGTTAATTTGGATTTCAGCCTCCTCAGTTAGAATTTCATCATTCTTCCTTTTACTTTCCTTGCCTCTTTCATTAGTTTCGATTTCATGTGTTATTTTCTCCGTAACATCATATTCCACGGTTGCTTTATCTTGTTGATCATCCATATCATTTGGATTGCTTTCAGATGCTTGGATTTTAGATTCTTTATTAGTTTCCTTTTGAGCATCGTCCTCTGAACTCTGGTCTCTTGTACTTTTCAAAGCGTCATCAGTTTCTTCTACTGTGTTCGTCATTTTTGATGGTACTTGGTTTTCATCGACGTTTTTTGACTGCGTTTTACTTTCCTCTACTGATGTGGCCTGTTGATCTCTACCATCTTCATTGGAATCTTTTTCGGCAACTTCGATTTCTTTGCCGTCTTCTTCATTTTCCGTAGGAAGCGGTTTAGGAATAATTAGTGCCCCAGTTTTCAAGTTTCCCAAGACAAATTCTTTTAAATAAATATCCGGTATTTTTTCTTCTGTTTGTTCTCTAAAGCAAGCACTGGGTTGTTCAATTAAAATATAAAAATATCCGCAAGGCATTTTAGCGTAAGTAATTCCTGGCAGAGAGAACTTGGGAAATATTTTGTTGTCAAGATCTAGTTTACCCGTGATTGTTTTACTAATATTTTCACCTAACATTAATCCCATCTCTCTGAAATTATATGTGCAGTCTTCTATTAAGAGACTACTACCTTCTTCATTATAAACTTCTGTGATATTTCCTGCTGCAAATATATTTTCAATATTTGTTTGGAAACATGTGTTCGTTAGCAAATATGGATAGTTACTTCTGTGTGCCATGGGCAAAGCAACTGATAAATTGCTATTGTGTAACGTTTCAAACATTGTGTAATTTACATTTTTGTCATTAAATATCAATAATGCACAGCAATCTAAACGAATAGTGTCTTCATTTGTGATTAAATCAACAGCGAGTACTTCTTCCAAATCAGGATCGTAGTCCAAAGTAGTTTCGAGATATACTTCGAGTTTCGATTCAGTGATACAAAAATCCATGGCTTCTTCCAAAACGCGTATAGTACTAAAACATTTGTCTTCGTTTGGTTTCTTGACAAATGAAACTATAGAATCAGGGAAATTTTCATTTAATAAAAATGCGAAGCTAGAGTAAGCTTCTAAACAGTTGCCATGCACTATTATACGACTTTCTTTTTCAATTCTTCGTCTTTCTGCTAAAGTTTTGTACTTTTTCTTCGGCTGCCGTTTAGCCTCTGCTTTCTTTAAGTAGTATCTCCATAGCCAATTAAGGACTTCAGTTGCATCTTCTGCATTATTTATGCAAAAGATGTTGGAAGCTGATTTAGAAGTCACGTAACAATGCTTATAAAGATTCTCAAGCATGGAAAAACGTTTGTACTGCTTCCGTTCTTTATTGGTTTCTCCCATGATTTTAACTTGAGCGTTCTGAAATTCCAGTTCCGGACACAATGCAAGATAATCAAAGCCTACGTGAAAGCGAGATTCTTTTGTTCCATTTGTGGCCATTACTCGAACTAAATTGCGTTCAATTGATGTTACCTGCCCATAAATAACTGTAACCCATACCGATAAACAAAGACTATCTAATTTAGACTTACTGTAATTCATAGTATTAGGAAGAAATGAATAACACTTGTCATTCAGTGAGAATTCCCCTACAGATCGCATTTTCGAGATGATGGCTATGTTAGTATATCTGTAATCATACCTATAGATTAAACTTTCTAAAACGCCCAGTGCTGTATCGGAATCGCCTATTATTACAATTCTTGTTGATTTGACATGTTTGTCTTTTAGTATGCTTTTGGTAGAGGTGTAGCATAAACTGTAATACTTATTTGTATCGGGTACATTGAAGTTTTTATTTGCCGTTTCTTCGGAATTCATTACAATTGTAAGTTTATGCGAATTCTTTTTGACTGGCTTGAGTGGGGAAAAATCTTCTAAAACATTGCATAAGGATTGCCAAAGGTTTGGATTGTAAGGTATCACATGGGTAGGATGAATTTTGTAGAGCAATATAGATTTGCTGCATAGTCTTAGCGTTTCCTTGAGGAACATATTCGATAAAAATTTAGCAATTGGATGCACCACGCAGTGTAAAAGCAAGCCATAGCTCCTGTATTTATGATACTTTGCATTGATGACCCTTGTTAAATCATAATTTTTTCGAACTACCTCAACTTCTTTAATGTCAGAAACGACTGCTATTCCGAAAACGTGGCTTTCGCAAAGCAGAACTACTGCCTTCATATCCTCTTTTTCTGTTGCCAAGTTTCCCAAATCGCTCAAAAGGTATTCCTTTAAGCAACTTCCCTGGATTAGTTTTCGTACACTTGCAAAATCGGTTGGCTGGTACATTCTAGCTGTGAACTGTTGACCAAACGCTAATTTATGAAAAACGAAAAGTTCTTTTGTGTACGCACTAAATGGCCTGGCTGGTATTGAAGTAAAATAGCGTCGAAGGTACGGAACTTGCTCAGTGCCATATGGTAGCAACACTACGCTATAGTCCACTCTTGGAAAATATTCGAAAGCCGCCATCATAAGGTTAATCGTTTGCGATTCGTGTTCTTTCTCTATTGCATATTGCTCTACAAAATAACAGTTTGTTCTGCCGTGATATTTTGGAACATCTTGCTGTACGTACATGATTTCCCCAAAATGTGGAACTTCATAGTGTTCGTAAGATTCTAGACTGCTGTCTATCTGAACGCTACCCTTTCCTTTACTTTTGGTTTGCTCATCTTCATATACGAACGGTTCTCTTATTTTGGGTGTTTTATGATTTTCCTTTATTCTGAACTTGCCTCGTATTGCTAATCCTGAAATGAAACCCATATTTCGATAATTGATACTTTTAAATGTGTTTTGATTTTTTGCCTCGATACTGATTTCTGTTTTTTCACTTTCTAAATTTTCATCATGTTTTTCACAATGTAATAAAATTTGATTGTCTTTAAATGACAATTTTTCTTTGTTTTTCAGTTTTTCAGCAGCTTTCTTTCGTTTTATCTCCTCGTAAATCTTAGAACCTACAGAAGATTTCTTAAACAATGATAGCTTGCTTGATGGTAATTTTTCTAAGATGTGAATGGTCACTGCCGCAAAGTCGTCTCTGCTTGGATCAAATACATCTGATCCAGTGATTTCCACTATGCGGCCATCGTTTACGTCCTTTATTTTGTCCTTCAGCAACGGAACCAACATCATATGTTGAATATTTGCTGCTTCGAATGAAGGGGAATTTATTATTCGCAGCAGACTGCTTTCTGAAAAATATTTGAAATTTTCCCTCCTCAGTTGCATCAGACATTCTTTTTTGCTGAGATCGAAATCTTCGGAATTCATAAAAGCCGCCGCCGCACTGTCGAAATTTTCTAACTCGCTTTCAGATTTGTCATCGGACTTATCAGCATCCGGCGGCTGACAGACTTGATGAACAATGTTATTCAGAAATGTTACAACTTCATGTTTCTCATCAGCGTTCTCTGCCAATTCTGATGTCATTGAGAGAACTTCATTTTCATCTTCGGAATTTAATTCTTCTGAAGCCATGTATTCTGTGTCAAATGAAATTGATTTAGCATCTAACGGATGCGTTTTTCTTAAGCCGTATACGCATTCCAGTTGGAAGTTATCGTTCATCAAATCCAAGTCGACTCTCTGCAGAGTAGCGTATATTAGTCCTACTGCTTCTTCATTTTTGTCTTCTGCTATTCCTATAAAGGTATTGTCTTCGTCGTATGTAAAATATTTGTAAACCGGACACCTTTGTTCGCCATAGTCCAAGAAATCTAACGTAAATCTTTTGACATTTTCTTCAGAAAGCTTTGTATACATTTGGCTAAATATATTTCTCAAGGAAACATAGTCTTCACATCGCTTTGGTCGAATACCAATGGCAGGCAAGTAGGTATCTCGTTGAGTGTACCAAAGCTGAATCTTGTCCATCTTTACTTGATTGTCGTGTTGAAAACATTGTCGAAGTAATGGATCCACTTCGGCTTCTGCGTCAAATGTTATACAGCACCATTTTATTGATGCAAGTTTCTGGAAAGTAAGTTTTAAAATCTCGTTTAAAAATGGTTGTTGGTCTGAGTCGCATGCGAGAACATTCAGAAACAGCGTGTTGATACCATCATATCTTAAATCTTCGTTTTCGCGTTGCAGTTCTTTTTCCCATGTTATATGTTGGTATTTTGCATTTGGATAATCCAAAAATGCTGCAAACATTTTGAAATCATCGCCAAGTTTCACGATCAAAGACCAGGGAGCTATTTCTAACAGCTCTTTCACATTTACTGGCTGAAAAGGTTTTAAAATTTTCGTCTTTACGGCTTCACTAATTAAGCTGATGTCTTTATCAGTTGGGATTTCTATACTTAAATTGTTCATTGTTATGTCTATGCTAATTTCAATATCCGTAACATGATTTTTAAAGTTAAACCGCTTAGACTTGCCTTACAAACAAAAAGAGTAAATTCTGGACGAATAACTTAAATTGTGCATTGCAGTTATTTTTCTAACTCACCTTTATTTCTATCTACTCACTCTGACTTCTCTTTTCATTGAGAAAAATGAAGTTCTGTTTCTCAATCCTGATTGATGTTTCCAAGTAATTTTATTTTGATTTCCAGTTACTATGATTCATTACAAATTATTATCTCTTTGAGTGGCTTAACTCTACCTGTCAGCATATAGTACCGGAGAATGAAATGTAAAAGAAAAGCCTTACTTTAAAATTGCTTAGTGGTAAAAGTTACGGTTTTTTACTTCCTTTTACGTAGTAAAGGAAGTATTGTGATCGCGAAAAAAAAATCACTCAAATTTGAGTCTAAATTTTGATTTTGCTCACCCCCGAATGAAAATTCCTTAGTTTTTTTGACCTGTCAGCACGTGTATATGTACCTAGCAACATATAAGCAGCCGAAAATTTTTTTTCAACCACCCCCGAGTTAATTACGACGAGTTTTCTCGTGACGTCTGTATGTACGTGTGTGCGTATGTGGGTCGCATAACTCAAAAACTATATGCCGTAGAAGCTTCTAGCTTGGTATGTAGGCTCTGAGGATGGTCTAGTTGTGCACCTCCCCTTGTGGTTGCATTTGAATGTTCCCAAGGGGGTGTTTTACCCCTTTTTTGGGGTAAATCAGTGTTAATTTCAATGCAGACTCAAGTGATATGAATTGGCGCGACCACTTGGCGATATGTCGCCAAGCTTTTGGTCGCCGTTTGACGCCAACTTGGCGACATATCGCCAAGTTGGCGACAAATTTGGCGAAAAAAATATTTTTCGAATTTGGGTTCAACTTGGCGCTATTGGCGATATTTTGCGAAAAATTCACTGAATGATATTAAAATCAGCAATATTTAGAAAATTAACCATTGCAAAATATTTTTTGCATTGTTTCGTGGCAGATTAGGGGAGTAAATATTTGAATTGTTACCTTGCTCACTCCAAGCACTTTTTTTAACACTTAAGGCAACTACTAAGAAATTTACACGTAAAAGGAAGTAGTGTGGGGTCCATACCAGATTTTTTTTGTTTATTAAAAGTAAATTGTATATTTATTTTAAAATATTAATTGCAGTAAAAATATTATTTAAGAAATGAAATGTCAGAGATTATTTTGGTATTATCTGGATTGACTGTGATTGGAATATCTCCTAATTTTGTTCATAAACATTAGGGTGCATAGAAAAAAAACTTTTTTTGATATCAAATTTCCAATCGTGCGGAAAACTTGCCTCATGTCATTGTCAGTACGTGTGCAGTTTTTTTAAAAATCTGAGTTGATGTCTTCAGTTGCCTCTGGAGCCGTTCATATTATAAAATTTGTTATTTTTCAATATTTTTTTTGAAAAATAAGAAATTGGATTTCTTAGTTCTAATAGTGCTGAAAAGTTTCCATATGGTATCTTTAGGGTGTGTGCAAACTTTTATTCATGTGGATCAATGACTTTAGTGACCTCTGGGGCACTGATTCAAAAAATAAAAAGTACGAAATAAAAAATAAAAAAAATTAACAAACTTTGTGTTGTGAACCTTAACCGGCCTAGGCGTCACTAAAGCCATTAACCCACATGAATAAAAGTTTGCACACACTATAAGGATACCATGTGGCAATTTTTAGGCACTATTAAAACTGAGGAATCTTGTTTCTTAAAGAATATATATATATATATATATATATATATATATATATATATATATATATATATATATATATATATATATATATATATATATATATATATATTGATAAATAACAAATTTTGTATAAAAACGGTCCCTGAGGCAACTGAACGTTTTCTCAGATCAATAAAAATTTTACATACGTACCAACAATGACATAAGGCAACTTTTCCGCACTATTGAAAATTTTATATCAAAAAAATTTTTTTCAATGCACCCCAATGAACATATGTTCAGAAACTTCTCTGAGATTTCCGAGCATTTTTTCTGTTGCCAAACTTTTTTGACGTTAAAGTCTAACTTCTCCCCCCAATGATTTAGGTTATATATCTATTTTGTTTCACTTTCAATATATTCCGTAAATTGTCACACTTCCACTTGTGGAATGGAAACGTTATTTTCTTAATTTTTCATTTCCCAATATAATTTAGGTATACATTTTTTAGCAATTTTGTATCACATTTTAACATTTTTTGTTTTGACGACTTATTTATTTGTATATTTTTTGAGGAAAGTCATGTACTTGTTGTCTTGTCTATTCTCCAAAAGTGAAAATAAAACAAATATGAAAATGGAATTAAGAGTCCAATGGGGTGAAAAACCGCCAAATGCCACATCTTTATTATTGCATAGGGGGTATCACTGGAGTAGTCTTGTCATGGTTATTATTATTAATTAATATTACTTCATGGAATTAATTTGTTTTTGTAAAGTCAGAATTCGTGTAATATCGCAAAAAATACTGTTTAAAAAAACCCTTCCTTGTCATAACCTAATTCTTCTGATTAAATGTTTCATTTTTTAATCCTAAACATTTCTGAACATTTTCGACAAGACAAAGTCAAAACATTTTGTCTCCGTACGTTGTGCAATTTTAACAACGCTTGTCTTTTTAACATGTTCGAAATGCCCATTAATTTTCCTTCAGTTTCAGATTCAAATCTTTTGAATAACGAGATCATTAAGTGCGTAACCAAAAGTATCTGAATTTTAGTCAAACATTTAAGAGAACCAATTAAGTAATGTCTTCAGCAATTTTCCTGCAGCTTATAAGAAAGCCTTTCAACTTTTTCTTGATCCTTCTTTTAATCTTGGAAGTGTGCCAGCCATTATTTTCGAAGCCGCTGCTTTTTTTTTTAGTAACAGTTACTTCATCAGTTCTGAGATTTTTTTGCTTTTGTGTTTTTTATTTTATTTATTTTTTTATGCTGTAATCTCTGGAGTCATAACGGCGGCACTATGAATGCTTCAAGTAATCACACAATTGGGCTCCCATTAATCCTGCCGATTCTTTTGAGCACTGTTCCTTCTGCACTGAAGCATTATAGGAAGTAATTGGATAGCCAACTGCTTTTTCCCACATTTAATTTTGTATTTTAAAGACTTGTTTTTGCTATTTTTACTTTCTTCTATATCTAATATATAGAAGAAAGTATTGGTTTCGTGAAAATTTTCGAATGTCGAATTTTGACGGATTTGCACGTTTTGAGGTGCGCTGAGTCCATTTCGACCATTTTTGGAAAATGTCTGTCTGTGTGTGTGTGTGTCTGTGTGTGAGTCTGTATGTGTGTGACCAGTTTTTGTGGCCGCGCTAGAGCAAAAACTACTGCATGAAATCGAACAAAATTTTTTGCACATATGTACCACCATGTGAACTGGTGCACCTGACTTTGTTTAGCGAATTCCTCCAAGGGGGGTGGAGCAATCGCACGTGTTCTGCGCGGGAGTGAGTGCTATATCTCAGGAAGTAACCGGCGGAATCAAACGAAAATTGGTCCATAGGTAGACCCTACTGAGTACAGGTGCTGATTCAATTTGTTTGTCAATATCTCCAAGGGGGGTGGAGCAATCGCACGTGTTCTGCGCGGGGGTGACTGCTATATCTCAGGAAGTAACCGGCGGAATCAAACGAAAATTGGTCCATAGGTAGACCCTATTGAGTACAGGTGCTGATTCAATTTGTGTGTCAATATCTCAAAGGGGGGTGGAGCAATCAAAAGCGCTTATTTTGTCATTGCACCTACTGTATCTCGGGAAATATTGCTGCGATTTGAATGAAATTTGGAATAACACTAACCCAATATGGAAGCAAGCATTGATTAAATTTTGGCGCCAATCGCCCCAGGGGTAGGGTGGGGTGATTTTTGCGCTTAGTCAACAATGCGAAAAATTAATTCATTAAAAAATCGCTTTCACGCTATTTAATTATCAAAACAGCTGAAAACTTTCAATGATTTGAAATTTTTAACTGTTGCCAATTTCTTTTTACTAACAAATAAAATGTTTGCAATTTATCTAAACAAGGCTTTTGCAATGATTTCCAATTTCGCTCATTGATTCTGCATTTGCAGGGTTATTACGATAATTGGGAAATTGGAGCTGTCTCCAATTACTCGGGCGAGTACGTATTTTATTTTGTAACCGGAATTCATAAGATAGATATAGAAGAAAGTTTCGTGACGGCCACGACAGCTAGTTTTATGTTCAGTGCAACAGTTTTTGGAAGTTAATTCGCTAAGGGTTAAGAAGTTCCGGAGGCACGATTTTCCACTTCTCTTTTATTCCCGCGCTTTTATGTTAGGGCTACAAATGATGTGATGCTCTTATTGAGTGAGGGGGGGTTTCGGAAATTATGACAGGGGTAACAAGCGTTGTGCGTGAACGCATACATTTTGGGGTGAAACAAAAAACAAAAACTATTTCAGCAGCTCAAATGTTTTTTTTTTTTTTGAGCGTTTTTTCAAATTAATAAAAATGCTACGTTTTGCGATTTTGTTTTCTGCTCTGTTTTATTTTATTTTGTATCATTAGATATCGTTTCTTGTTTTATGTCACAGTTAAAAGTATAGATTTGAATGGATAGTTTCTGACATTTATTCATTTCGGAAAGTTGGAACAATCCTGTAAGAAAAAATAAAAATGACTTTCACAAAGCAAACGTTTTTGAACCAAAAGTAAGCTTCAGCTCTTTGTCTTCGGAGTCCGAGGTAACATCACCGACTTTATTAGTGGCTGAAATTTAACATATTTCAGCTTTACAAAACAAAAGCAAAATAAAGAGGGGGGGGGGCTGAATGAAGTGAGGATTGGGTTGAGCTTCCTGACCCATTTGATTTTCATCCTAGCTAGTAGACAGGATTATTTTCAGATTGGCTCCTAACACTTTTTTCTGGGTTTCTTACTGGTGAAGCTTTACTTCAAAGGTGTTTTTATATTTTTTAAAACTTAAAGGTAAGTTGTTCATAAATAAAAATTAATTATAAACTGAAATTTCTAGTTTTTTTAAAAAAAATAAAAAAAATCCGATTTAAATCAAAAAAATCTGATTTAAATCAAAAAAATCCGATTTTTTTGATTTTTTTAAAAAAATCATTGATTTTTTTACACCCTGGCCTTGTACACTAATATACTTAATCGAAAAAGTTACATTGATTAAAAAAGAAAAGGAAAAAAAAAACTTTTTAGCAAAACTGCAATACTTCAAAAATAGTAATTAGTTTGGAAACTTATTAATCTGTAACTTATCTCTAAAGTTTTGCTGATTGGTTTTGCATTAATTGGATTTTACATTTTCCAAAAAGTATGTAAAACTTTTGAAAATATATTGGGGGAAACTATTTAATTCTCCAAGAAAACTATTTTCAAACAAATCCTGGTGATTTTTTAAGTTTTTTCTTTTTTTTTTTAAACACCAATTGGGGTTTAAAGCTTCATTTAAATCATTATGGGTTAAAACCAAACAACCCTGTTTGCTGAAGTGCTTGAACTTGAGTAGTCTCCAAAATATTTGATAGAGACGTTTCCATACTGCTTTTCCTATACTTTATTTGGTATTGACACTGTTTCGCCAAAAAGTCTCTCGAGATTTAATTTTGTGTATTAAGAAAATGTTTTTACTCTTTGTAAATGAAATTGATATTTCTTTTATGAATCGAATAATTC
>JAXGGA010009973.1:0-49026 GCA_038373865.1 Uloborus plumipes | reverse complement strand
TGGTCCTCCTTTTCCTGCATCGTCGGCATTTGGAGCTCCATCTGCTGCATTGCCAGCTCCTGGCTTCTTTGTGGCATCAGCTGGTCCTCCTTTTCCTGCATCGTCGGCATTTGGAGCTCCATCTGCTGCATTGCCAGCTCCTGGCTTCTTTGTGGCATCAGCTGGTCCTCCTTTTCCTGCATCGTCGGCATTTGGAGCTCCATCTGCTGCATTGCCAGCTCCTGGCTTCTTTGTGGCATCAGCTGGTCCTCCTTTTCCTGCATCGTCGGCATTTGGAGCTCCATCTGCTGCATTGCCAGCTCCTGGCTTCTTTGTGGCATCAGCTGGTCCTCCTTTTCCTGCATCGTCGGCATTTGGAGCTCCATCTGCTGCATTGCCAGCTCCTGGCTTCTTTGTGGCATCAGCTGGTCCTCCTTTTCCTGCATCGTCGGCATTTGGAGCTCCATCTGCTGCATTGCCAGCTCCTGGCTTCTTTGTGGCATCAGCTGGTCCTCCTTTTCCTGCATCGTCGGCATTTGGAGCTCCATCTGCTGCATTGCCAGCTCCTGGCTTCTTTGTGGCATCAGCTGGTCCTCCTTTTCCTGCATCGTCGGCATTTGGAGCTCCATCTGCTGCATTGCCAGCTCCTGGCTTCTTTGTGGCATCAGCTGGTCCTCCTTTTCCTGCATCGTCGGCATTTGGAGCTCCATCTGCTGCATTGCCAGCTCCTGGCTTCTTTGTGGCATCAGCTGGTCCTCCTTTTCCTGCATCGTCGGCATTTGGAGCTCCATCTGCTGCATTGCCAGCTCCTGGCTTCTTTGTGGCATCAGCTGGTCCTCCTTTTCCTGCATCGTCGGCATTTGGAGCTCCATCTGCTGCATTGCCAGCTCCTGGCTTCTTTGTGGCATCAGCTGGTCCTCCTTTTCCTGCATCGTCGGCATTTGGAGCTCCATCTGCTGCATTGCCAGCTCCTGGCTTCTTTGTGGCATCAGCTGGTCCTCCTTTTCCTGCATCGTCGGCATTTGGAGCTCCATCTGCTGCATTGCCAGCTCCTGGCTTCTTTGTGGCATCAGCTGGTCCTCCTTTTCCTGCATCGTCGGCATTTGGAGCTCCATCTGCTGCATTGCCAGCTCCTGGCTTCTTTGTGGCATCAGCTGGTCCTCCTTTTCCTGCATCGTCGGCATTTGGAGCTCCATCTGCTGCCTTGCCAGCTCCTGGCTTCTTTGTGGCATCAGCTGGTCCTCCTTTTCCTGCATCGTCGGCATTTGGAGCTCCATCTGCTGCATTGCCAGCTCCTGGCTTCTTTGTGGCATCAGCTGGTCCTCCTTTTCCTGCATCGTCGGCATTTGGAGCTCCATCTGCTGCATTGCCAGCTCCTGGCTTCTTTGTGGCATCAGCTGGTCCTCCTTTTCCTGCATCGTCGGCATTTGGAGCTCCATCTGCTGCATTGCCAGCTCCTGGCTTCTTTGTGGCATCAGCTGGTCCTCCTTTTCCTGCATCGTCCGCATTTGGAGCTCCATCTGCTGCATTGCCAGCTCCTGGCTTCTTTGTGGCATCAGCTGGTCCTCCTTTTCCTGCATTGTCGGCATTTGGAGCTCCATCTGCTGCATTGCCAGCTCCCGGCTTCTTTGTGGCCTCAGTTGGTCCTCCTTTTCCTGCATCGTCGGCATTTGGAGCTCCATCTGCTGCTTTGCCAGCTCCTGGCTTCTTTGTGGCATCAGCTGGTCCTCCTTTTTCTGCATCGTCGGCATTTGGAGCTCCATCTGCTGCCTTGCCAGCTCCTGGCTTCTTTGTGGCATCAGCTGGTCCTCCTTTTCCGGCATCGTCCGCATTTGGAGCTCCATCTGCTGCATTGTCAGCTCCTGGCTTCTTTGTAGTATCAGCTGGTCCTCCTTTTCCTGCATCGTCAGCATTTGGAGCTCCATCTGCTCCATTGCCAGCTCCTGGCTTCTTTGTAGTATCAGCTGGTCCTCCTTTTCCTGCATCGTCCGCATTTGGAGCTCCATCTGCTGCATTGCCAGCTCCTGGCTTCTTTGTGGCATCAGCCGGTCCTCCTTTTCCTGCATCGTCGGCATTTGGAGCTCCATCTGCTGCATTTCTAGCTCCCGGCTTCTTTGTGGCATCAGCTGGTCCTCCTTTTCCTGCATCGTTGGCATTTGGAGCTCCATCTGCTGCATTGCCAGCTCCTGGCTTCTTTGTGGTATCAGCTGGTCCTCCTTTTCCTGCATCGTCGGCATTTGGATCTCCATCTGCTGCCTTGCCAGCTCCTGGCTTCTTTGTGATATCAGCTGGTCCTCCTTTTCCTGCATCGTCGGCATTTGGAGCTCCATCTGCTGCATTGCCAGCTCCGGGTTTCTTTGAGGCATCAGCTGGTCCTCCTTTTCCTGCATCGTCGGCATTTGGAGTTCCATCTGCTGCTTTGCCAGCTCCCGGTTTCTTTGAGGCATCAGCTGGTCCTCCTTTTCCTGCATCGTCGGCATTTGGAGTTCCATCTGCTGCTTTGCCAGCTCCTGGCTTCTTTGTGGCATCAGCTGGTCCTCCTTTTCCTGCATCGTCCGCATTTGGAGCTCCATCTGCTGCCTTGCCAGCTCCTGGCTTCTTTGTGGCATCAGCTGGTCCTCCTTTTCCTGCATCGTCGGCATTTGGAGCTCCATCTGCTGCTTTGCCAGCTCCGGGCTTCTTTGAGGCATCAGCTGGTCCTTCTTTTCCTGCATCGTCGGCATTTGGAGCTCCATCTGCTGCTTTGCCAGCTCCTGGCTTCTTTGTGGCATCAGCTGGTCCTCCTTTTCCTGCATCGTCCGCATTTGGAGCTCCATCTGCTGCATTGCCAGCTCCTGGCTTCTTTGTGGCATCAGCTGGTCCTCCTTTTCCTGCATCGTCGGCATTTGGAGTTCCATCTGCTGCTTTGCCAGCTCCCGGTTTCTTTGAGGCATCAGCTGGTCCTCCTTTTCCTGCATCGTCGGCATTTGGAGTTCCATCTGCTGCTTTGCCAGCTCCTGGCTTCTTTGTGGCATCAGCTGGTCCTCCTTTTCCTGCATCGTCCGCATTTGGAGCTCCATCTGCTGCCTTGCCAGCTCCTGGCTTCTTTGTGGCATCAGCTGGTCCTCCTTTTCCTGCATCGTCGGCATTTGGAGCTCCATCTGCTGCTTTGCCAGCTCCGGGCTTCTTTGAGGCATCAGCTGGTCCTTCTTTTCCTGCATCGTCGGCATTTGGAGCTCCATCTGCTGCTTTGCCAGCTCCTGGCTTCTTTGTGGCATTAGCTGGTCCTCCTTTTCCTGCATCGTCCGCATTTGGAGCTCCATCTGCTGCATTCCCAGCTCCTGGCTTCTTTGTGGCATCAGCTGGTCCTCCTTTTCCGGCATCGTCCGCATTTGGAGCTCCATCTGCTGCATTGCCAGCTCCTGGCTTCTTTGTAGTATCAGCTGGTCCTCCTTTTCCTGCATCGTCCGCATTTGGAGCTCCATCTGCTGCATTGCCAGCTCCTGGCTTCTTTGTGGAATCAGCTGGTCCTCCTTTTCCGGCATCGTCAGCATTTGGAGCTCCATCTGCTTTATTGCCAGCGTCTGCTTTCTTTGTGACAGCAACTGGTCCATCTTTTCCATCATCGCCATCATTCTTAGGCGCGCCATCTGTTGCACCTCCAGCATCCGCGTTCTTCGTAGCATCTTCGTCACCTTGTCCCTCTTCTTCAGCATCTCCAGCTCCATTTGATGTGTCTGCATCTCCAGCTCCTGCTTTTTTCATAGCATCATCGCTAGGTTCTTCTTTTCCTGCCTCATCAACTCCCGTTGGAGAGTCACCTGCCTCATCTGTAGTGCCTTTGCTTTTTGTACTGTCGTCAGCGTTTCCTCCCTGTACTGCATCATCATCTTCTCTTGGAGTACTGTCTCCTGCATCTTCCTCTTGAACGTTCTTTATTACATCGTCAGCTGCGCCTCCTTCTCCAGATTCACCAGACTTTTTCCCTTTATTGCCGGTTCCTTTTCCTTTGTCATTAGAGCTTTTTTCTTTACCTCCAGCCCCTTTTCTTTTATTATATCTTTCTTTTCCTGTTTTTTTCTCCGCTTTGCCATTCCCTCTTTCTTTTTTTCCAGGTCCATCTTCTTTGTCTCCATTATTTTTTGTATAGTCATTAGATGATTCATCCTCTGTTCTATCACTAGTTCCTTTCCCATTTTCACCTAAATCCCGTTCTAATTCAATTTTATCGGTATCGTTGTCCATTTTTGCTTGTTTTCCTGCGTCACCAGTTTCCTCTTCGGATCCATGTGGTTCATCGTTGGCTTCATCTTCATTAATTTCATCACTTTCCTTCCCATTTACATCATTTTCGTTTTGCCTATCGTCAAGTTCTTCATCGCGCTCTTCAAATGTTTCTTCATCGTTTTCATAATTTTCTTCAGAGTTTTCATTGATTTCATTTTCATCCTCAAAACTTTCTGTTTCTTCATTGGAGTAATAATTTTTGTTTTTTGCTAGTAGAAAAAAATTAATCACAATTAAAAATTTTGTTTTTGCGTTGCAATCTTCACACTAGAAGTTTAAGATTTTTTTTTTTTTTGAATAAGGGATGTAAAATACTGTCATGTAAGCCTGACGATTTTGAGCATTTTAATTATTTTTTTATTGTTATTATTAGTTAAGAAGTATAACAAAATTTTTTTCTTCCCTCATATATACTCTAGTGAAGCAAAGATTTGAAATATGCTGTGTAATTAATTCTTTGTTTGAAATTTTATTCCAATTTGTTCTTGTAAGTCGTTTTAATACTTCGGTACTTTGGTTGTAAGCCCCAACGATCAAACATCTTATACACATGCGCTTACATAAGCTGCCGAGCACGAAGAGTCTTTGTTGAGGATCTACATTTTAAGGTAGGCTCCGAACCACTGGAAAAAAGGTCAGGAACCTGCCTGTAGTTAAGAATCATTTTCTTCAGATGTGGTAAGCTATTTTTTTAAAGAGTCATATATTAGACAAACATACGGTATGACCATCATGGCACCGCCTCTGAATACTCGCTTGTTTGGACATAATTGCATGGTTTTTCTAACTTTGTATCCTTTGTTTTTAAGACACTTACCGTATGAGAGACATTTGTGAATAATTGATTTTCTGAGCTTTGACCGCGAATAAAACGTCAAGCGCCACTGGAATTTGTTGGAAACTTTTGAAATTTCGCTTATAATAATGTCTTTAATTATTTGTATGTTAATTTCATAGTAAAAATTAAGTACTTGGACAGAAATCGGGGAAGGGGGGCTAATTTTTCGAAATTTGAGTCCCCGAACAGCAGTTTTAAGCTTTATTTTATCTCTTTAAGGGGAGTTGGTATGACCCCATGACCACCCACTGAATTCCCACTTTTTTGTGCATAATTATATGATTTTCAAACTTTGTATCCCCTACTTTTACAATAACACTTGCTGTTTAAGAGATATATGTGAAAAATAGATTTTGACCTTTGACCTTGAATAAAATTTTTAGCTTTACTGGGATCGATGGACACTTTTGAAACTTCACTTATAATGATATCCTTTACTATATTTATGTCAACTTAATAGTCAAAGTGTCAATCTCGGGTACCAATAAGGGGTATGGGGGGACTGTTTCGAAGTTTTTCTCTCCAAATACCGTTTTAGGCTATATTGGTAACTTAAGGGAGATATGACCCCCATGACCCATCCTCTGACTCCTCTCTTCTTTGTACATAACTGGCTACTTTTCAAGCTTTGTATCCTCTATTTTTTTCACAACAATTACCATTTAAGAAATATACAGGGTGTCCACTCCAATCGTGGACCAATAGCTAATTTCTAAACCGTTAGAGATAAGCATATAGTTTATTTGGGAAAAAATCTCCAAATTATGAAAGGAATTTTGGGTCTATTCAATGTTTTTCAAAAAATCAAATTTTGAAAGAGTTACGAAATTTAAATTTTTATACAGCCCCCCAGTCCTATCAATCATATTTAGTAAAACATTCTTGACACTGTAACGTTTAAAACTAAAAAAAAATCACTGTTCTACCACAAAAATTGACCGAGTTATGACGTTTTGAAAAATCAAGATTTTGCATTATTTCACGACGTCATCGAGAGATCGCTTAAGGGACCGTATGCAAAATCCTTCAAAATCTTGATTTTTCAAAACGTCATAACTCGGTCAATTTTTTTCGTAGAACAGTGATTTTTTTTTAGTTTTAAACGTTACAGTGTCAAGAATGTTTTACTAAATATGATTGATAGGACTGGGGGGCTGTATAAAAATTTAAATTTCGTAACTCTTTCAAAATTTGATTTTTTGAAAAACATTGAATAGACCCAAAATTCCTTTCATAATTTGGAGATTTTTTCCCAAATAAACAATATGCATATCTCTAACGGTTTAGAAATTAGCTATTGGTCCACGATTGGAGTGGACACCCTGTATATGAAAAATCGATTTTTTGACCTTTGGACCTTGAATAAAATGTTTAGCTCCACCGGGATCGATGGGAACTTTTAAAACTTCACTTATAATGGTGTTCTTAACTATATTTATGTTAGCTGCATAGTCAAAGTACCAAATTGGGTTAAAAATAAGGGGTCTGAGGAGGATTTTTCGAAATTTATTTCCCCAAATGCCGTTTTCGGCTATTTTTCGTAAATTTATGGAGGAGGGGATTACCCCCACGACCCATATTTCTAATCCCCGCTTATTTGTACACAATTGCATACTTTTAAAGCTTTGTAACCTCTATTTTTTCGTTTTCGATTACCTTTAAAGAGATATATTGTCGGCACTATGCTAAAAGAACGAATGTGAAAAATCGCGTTTTTCAAGTTCGAATTTTACAAATAATTAAACTTAAAATGATGCCTTCGAACAATAGTTTTACACTTAAAGATATCTATAAAAATTGAAAAATTGAAAATAAGGGTGGGGTCGGAATTGAAAATAGGGGTCGTCAGGTGGGAAAAAATTATATTCAGTGTTTTGGCTCTACTGAAAAGTGCCAAGTTTCGCATTCGTAATTTTAGCATGATGTCGACGCTATATGAAAAATCAATTTTTTGACATTTGACCTTGAATAAAATTTTTAACTCCACCGTGATCGATGGGGACTTACTCTCGATCACTTTACTTCTCAAACATTTTTTTTTTTTTTTTCAAAATCGTTCTATC
Source organism: Uloborus plumipes (assembly GCA_038373865.1). NCBI lineage: Eukaryota > Metazoa > Arthropoda > Arachnida > Araneae > Uloboridae > Uloborus > Uloborus plumipes. Next base: position 41,880 of record JAXGGA010009973.1, on the reverse strand, counting down.
CGTTTAGGCTGTACGCCGTGAAGCTTTTTGAAGTGAGATGGTGGCTCCCGCCTAGCAGGACTAAAAACAATTTAAAAGAACTATCCTTGCTGGTGAGGAGTTGGTAGTGGGGTAGACTTTATCGAAAGTAGGTGTGAGGAAAGAAGAAACAGGGAAGATGGTAGTTTGGCACAAACTTGGCGGACAAACTAGACAGCATAACTTTTTAAAGCTGAGGATTTCGGAATTTAGACTGAGGGCGCTCTTTGGGGGGAGCTCTTGCGGGAAACAGTTTAAGGCTTTCGTGGAGGGGATATTTTCACAACACGGTTGTTTTTGGGGAGATAAATTAATAACATGAAAGAACTTCGTTTCATGAAACCGAAATACGAAAATTTAGTCCGAAGAAGTCTGTGATGTTTGAAATGCGTTAATTACCTTCTGATTCATCGTTTTCATTCGTCATGCAAACACCCGATTCACAGACCTGGAAATAAAATTACATATTACATAATTTCATTTCGTAAAATTTTATACATTTATGATATCATCTTGAGCAGTTTTTGCTTGTAATGTGTGTATGTTCAACCAAACGAAGCATAGCATAGCACAAACATAAGGCATATTATGAAAAAAAACAATATGATAAAATTCAATTACAGTAATTAATAGATTTAACAAGCTACTTGAAATTAGCATTACATTAAACTAGGTTTTGAAAAATCCCCGTTTTTCTGGAAAAGCCCAACCCGCCTGTGTTTTTGATCAAAAATTCGGGGTTTTTTTCAGGTTTTTGATGAAAACCCCCGCTTTTTTCCGGTTTTCAAAAATAATTTAAATATTATTCTATATTCGAGCATTTTACCCCTACTTTTACATTTCATAGAATCAGGGGAGCTCTGAAGGAAGGTCACTGTGACCTCCTAAAAATCTTCTTCTTCGACAAATTTGGAAAAAGCACTCTAATATTGAACTTTTAAATTCATATGATATTTCAAATTGATACTGAATTGAATTTATAGATTGAAATAATTATTGCTTTTTCTATGCCTTTATGGTTTTTTTTTTCCTTTCTTTTCTTTATTTTAATGAAATTCACGTGCAGTTTTATTTTGAATACCTAATAAACTGTCAAGAAGGGAGGATGGCAATTTCTGGATCGGGTATTGACCAAGAATAAATATTATAACAAACTAAATATTATAACTAAATTGATCAGTACCAATTTCTAGGCTTAGTATGGATCAAAATATTCGTAACTAGCTGATGTACCCGGCGGTGACAGGAAAAAACGCCCCCGGCAAAACATCCCCTAAAAAACGTCCCCGAAGAAACGTCCCCGAAAAAAACGTCCCCTAGGAAAAAACGTCCCCGAAGAAAAAACGTCCCCGGAAAATCGTCCCGTTGGAAAAAACATCCCCGATGAAAAAGCATCTTGTACGAACAAAATTGAGTTTTTTTTTTTTTTTGCAACAAATGATTTTAGTGGTGCTTTTTTTCTCATAATCTAGCTACTTAGAAGCGTTTATCGCGTGATTTAAAGGATTTTTTTTTTTTTTTTTGTAATTTTTCATATTATCAAACAGCATTGGATATTACATATAATTATTGATCAATAGTTTTCCTTGCAAATACAGTCGAGCTTACTAGAATATCGGTTAAAGGAATATCCCGCTAAATATAATACATTTTCAATGTACCAAACCGTTATAGTGCATTATTTTCATCCCGGATAATGGAATATCCCGCTTTTTAGAATATTTTTAAGTGGCAAAATGGCTATTCCATTAAGCGGGCTCAACTGTATAAGGTCTGATGGGGTAAAATGGTCAATGGGGAAAGTGGTCATACTTCAAATAAAAAGCTGTAGTTTACAAATAAATGTTCGAAGGAGTGATTTTTTTTTTAATTTTAAATTTGAATGTTTTCTTAGGTTTGGAAAAAGAGTAAAAAAAAAAGCATTTCAACTTGCTAAAAAGTTGTTAAGAATTATTTTTCGGGAATGCGTTTAGCTCAAATCGAAGGAAAGTATGTAAAAAAAAAATAGAATGATGTTTTTTTTTTTTTTTTTTTTTTTTTTTTTTTTAATGAAAATTACGAGCTCTATCTGTCCTGCCAATTGAAAACAGCAGTTGCACGAATATGCATAAAAATCGGTTGCATGTGAATATTTTTTCCAAAAAAAAAATGTTTTATTTCATGTTCAGACATGTAATAAAATAACCTACAAAGCTCCTTACACTTTCTATTTTTTTTTAATCCTAAAAAAAATCCCCCCAAAAAATCATTTTTTTTTGAGCCTTTTAAAGCAGGATCCCTTCTTTAAAAAAAAAAGAAAAATACCAACAAACCATTGAAGGATTCAACTAAGAAATGACTGACCATACATTAACATTTGTTTATTTTTCCCTGACAATTATATCTTACAATGAAATAAAATAAAAGATAGCAAAAAAAAAAAATGTTGAATCAAGTCAATTTAAGAACAATTTTGTAGATAAAGTAGAAAATGTCTTTGTTTCCCTCTAAATTACACCCCTTGTAATGTATTAAAATGAAATATTGCAAATAAAGTATTAACAAAATTCAAGCTAGAAAATTTTTTTAATAAAATATTTATCTCACTTTTCAAAAGAATTACTTTATTATGATTAAAAATTTAATCACTAACAGAAAATGATTTAAAAAAAATTTTGCACCTCAATTTTTTTCCTAGGGGACATTTTTTCCGGGGACGTTATTTCCTAGGGGACGTTTTTTCAGGGGACGTTACTTCCTAGGGGACGTTTTTTCAGGGGACGTTACTTCCTAGGGGACGTTTTTTCAGGGGACGTTTTGTTGGGGACGTTCTTTCCGGGGACATTTTGCTGGGGACGTTTTTTCCTAGAACCTCTTCTGACAAAAATAATTTTTTTGTGTCCTTTCTAAATGGATTATACCTAACCAATTGATACTTGATGGCACAAAATTAAATGGAGAACCAATAAAAATTACACTTAATGGGTGGTAGTTATTAAAATTGATTTTAAAAAATTCTAAAGTATCGGACATGATTTGTAGCATTTTCGCTGGAATGACCCTTACATAAAAGTAATACATTTTTTACTATTAATACTAAAGGCTAAACTATTTTATATGAGCTATATTTCTTATATTACATGTTGATTTTCTTATATTATATTATAAGAGCATCTCAATGCGTATTTTTTAGTTTTTTTAAACTAATTTAAAGATTATTTAAAATAATATTTACCCCTTCAGCTTCACCGTCGGGATCATAGCAGCTTTCACCGTCGTCATTTTCTTCGTACAATTCCTCTTTGGTCTCTTTGTTGAAGTAAGTGGTGTAACATGGCTGCCTTGGTGACTGAAATGTGAAAAAAAGGAGCATGAAACATCGGGAAATCATTTTTAACATTATGGCCTCCATATGTACTCGCATACATTAATTCTCATATACATTAATTTTTAAGTAAAAGAGAAAAAAAATCTGCTTCTGGTATATTAAAATATTTGCGATCAAGGATTGAAGTCATGTTTCAAACACCCCCTCCCTGCCCCTTCCCCCTTTTTTTTCTTCCTTTTTTTTCTTTTGAAGCGCTCCTTTTTCTTATTTTGTAAAATAATTCAGATTTTTTGCTCAAAATAAATTTAATACTAACGGAACACTTGTGCATCGTAATATTTAAAAAGCAGTACCATAATATATGAAGCAGTCGTCAAAAATAAATAAATAAATAAATAAAATAAAATGCGCAATTAAAAAGGATAGATATTGTTAAAAATTGTAATTCAAAATACTTGAAATTTAAGTACATACGAAATTAAAACGGTAAACGAACGAATTTATCTGAACCGAGCGAATATTTTCAAAGAATATATCTGAATATTTTTGATATAAGAAATTCTTATATTAGATATGATTTAAGGAATCATCATTTATCTACCTACTAATCTTAAAGAAAGGTACACATTTTAGAATTTACTCTTAAGAGATTTTTGCTCTTACAAGAGTCTGCTTAAACAGTTTTAGCCATTTGGCCGGCTCATGTTTTCTGAAGTTAATGAACTTTTTTGATACAGGGGGAGAGGGAACACCGCTCCTCTTCCTCCCCCCCCTAAACGGATACTTTCCTAGCTAGATAATGTTGTGCCTGCTGGATAAGGTTGTCAAATTTAAAAGAATCGGTTGAAGAATTCATTAAACCTTCCAGCGCTTAATTTTCAAAAATGAAAGAAAGACACATGCGTATTCCTTAAAAATTATATTCATGTTCTAGCAATCTGAAATCAGTAAGAATTTCGCATGATGTGTAAAAAGTCATTGAAAAACGAAGCACAGGAATTAAGTTCTTGTGTTTTAAAATTCCTAAGAATTTTTAATTTTCGTATTTAGATCCCTCTGCTTCTCACCGTCTCAAATCAGTTCTTGAAAACCGGAAAAAATAAACTTGTTTCTACAGTACATTACTAGCAACAGAGGTTCCAGTTTAAAACTATAACAGCATAGTAATAAACTAAATAGCTATTTTAGAGCTTATCCGTAAAACTAGAAATTTTACAGTTTATTACTGTAAAATGAGTAATTTTATAGTTTATTACCATAAAACTAGCTGTATTATACTGTAAAAACAACAGTATAATACTGGCAACAGAGGTTCCAGTTTAAAACTGTAAAAGCACAGTAGTAGACTAAAACTAGCCATTTTACAGTTTATTACTGTAAACTAGCAATTTTCAGTTTACTACTGTGAAATTAGCCATTTTTACAGTTTATTACTGTAAAATTACAATAAAAATAGCTGTATTATACTGTAAAAACAACATCCATATTTTGCATTGATGCTGTTACTTGTTTATTTATTTATTTATTTTGGTACTCTGATTAACCCATTAATCCCTAGCGTCCCTTTTTAGGGACGGTCCAAAAAAGGATTTGAATTTCCCCAAAATGAACATTTCAACCAAATAATAGTGTTCAATGAGTACCTTGGTATTGTTTCAATTCGTTATTAACAGATTGAAACACATAACCATTGTAAAGTGTGTTCTGTAGCAGTTTTAATATGATCTTTATCAAAAATGACATCGTTCACAATCTCAAGAAAAAAAAGCTAAATTTTCAAAGTTATTCCCAGCTTTCCAGTTTATGTTAATTGCTGATTTTATTTTTTTTAAATATCTTTTTAAATATTACATCATAGACAGAAAAAAATTTTAGTAAAAAAAGTATGTACCCTCTGGGGTCTATCGTAACTTTCAAGGAACGATTTTTCTTTCCTAAATAAAAAAATTATTTTTTTACATAATATTTTTTTTATTATTTTTTCTGTACATTAAACACTGTTTGTAACCAGTATACAAAATATCTTTGGAAAAAAAATGTCAGGCATTAACGGGTTAAATTAAGATCAATAAAAAGCAAGTTGTTTATTATTAAAAATACAATAATTTTTTTTGATCCAATGACAAATGGAGAGGGAAGAGGTTTAGAAAATATTCATCTATTTTTGAATTTTATGATTTATGAAGACAGAGGTAATACTTACAGATAAAACTATTTACTTTGAAAAAAAAAATAACGGTTTTAATTTGCAGTAATGATTGAGCTGTAAGTTTCAATTGTTTGTTAGTACCTTAATGCCGATGATATCCACATACTCATAATCACTTTCATAGGTTTCTTCGTAGACTACGTACTTGCATTCTCCTTCATGGCACACCTGCAAAAAGGAAAAAAATGGGCTACAGTGAACAGGGATTTATTGGCGAGTCAAAGAATTTATCGCTATTCAAAACTAAGGATTTTCCTAATTGATGACATTCTAAAACCACAATATTTACCTCCATGTTTGGTCACTCCCAGGTAGCACAAAAAACGTTTAAACGTTTTATAAACGTTTTTAATCCGTTGTCACAACGTTAATAACCATTTTACAACCTTTAAAAAACGAAGTGTGCTACTTGGGTAGTAACATGGAATTTCTTATTTTGATTTACGCACTATTTTGTCTTTTTAACTTCATTTCAAACGAAACAAACCATTGAGTAAGAAAAAAATTTAAATATAATTTAATAATTTAGTAATATAATATAATAATTTTAAAAGATTCATTAAGTATAAAATAATTCACCAAACAAATACACTATATGTTGTGAAAATGTAAGATAATTAGCGAGCAGAATAAAACAAGCCATCTAACAACATGATGAAAGTTCCATTAAAGTGGATAACAATCCACTGGCTAAATTAAACAATTTTGAAAGTTTCAATTGAATGTAAAACAGTCCACCAATGAATATATCATGCAATTAAAACACAATGAATGGTCCATAAGAATTTAAAAGGAAGAGCAAACTTGGTAGCGACGCAAACGGTATTTTTCTGTTTTCTCCAAATTAGAAAATTAGTAAATCACCAAGTGCCAATGTTCCCCTAATCTATACTTTTACTCCAAAATATATGTTGTTGCTGTTTCGCGCCAACCAGGCTGGCAATTTAGAGTGCTTCACTTTTCCAACTGTACCGTAATTTGGTGTGAAATCCGATTTCCAAAGTATGCACGTGCCATAAGGGCCCCTTTTATGGAGTAGGCAACTACATTCACAGCACAAGAACACATTCACACAAAGGGAGGACAAGGGCAGGAGAGAGAAAAGTATGTCCATGCCCGAACCGGGATTCGAACCCGGGATCACTCCATCCGCGTCAGACTTCTTTGATCATTAGATGAGTCGGACGGCCCTGAAATATTTCTATTGTAGAATTGATAAATGGTACTTGGATGAAGGAGAGACTGCTTTAGCATGGCAGGTTGATTGGTGTTTTACAATCATTCAGGATAACTCTGATCTGCAACTTGTCTTTTTTAACTGCCCCACAAAAATGCTAGCAGTGTCATAGTATTCTCTTGGTGTAAAGCTGTTTGAAAAAATCTCCTGAAGTAGATGAGACCGGTCCTAGTTGTTTCAAAAATTTTAGTATTTATTTCATATGAATATTGAACAATTTATTTTATATTCAAATGCGACAACAACGTATGACAGCTAGTTCCAATCCCCCTTACTGAAAAGTTTTCCAAAAGGGAGAAAAAATAATTGAAGGGGCAAATGGATAAAGGTGATATGTGACAATCGATATGTGTACAGAAAAATGCGAAAATCTCTAGGTTATTTTTAGAAAACTAGGATTCATCTACTAATAGAAATGGATTGTAACTAAAAATATGACTCCGTTTTACCTGTAAAGAAAAAGTCAGTAAAAAATTACGCAACGTTTTTTTTTTTTTTTTTTTTTGAAAGCTTTTCTAGAAATTTAAAAGAAAAAGTGTCACATATCACATTTATCCACTTGACCCTTCAATCGTAAAAACCATTTTAAACTAACTATCCTGCCGCTTTAACTTTGAACTCTGTAAGAAAAATGATTCATTTATTTATTTACTACTGTGCTCTCTGCATTGGTACTGCACTAGCAGGGAAACATCTTTTTCAGAATTCCGATACTTTCATTGTTGCTTTCCCTGCATTGACACTGCACTAGCAGAGAAACCTCATTTACAGAATTTTCGTATTTTTATTTTTTGCGAGGGTTGGGGCAAAAGTCGTGGATTTTTTTTTTTTATCTCTCACGGATACCAGTCCGGGTGTATAATAGGACCTATACAGACGAAGGGACAACGCGTTTACTACATCTATGGACACTGAATGACACTGAAATATCGTAACAAATTATACCCTGTATAACGAGAACTGGCGTCTCAAAGTAAAATTAATTTCCCACTCTCCGCACTTTTCCCTAGTAGTTGTCATGGTGACGGCGCTATGGACTTTTCCCCCACTTAGCTTTTACAACAATGGTAAAAACCAAACGGTTAAAATTACTTTGTGCTTAAACTATTATTCTACTGAGGTCGCTCAAAGTAGTCCCTTACTACTGTCACTGACAGCTTGTAGTTACAGTAGCAGGGAACTTTTTTTTCATTGATGTATTCCCTGCATTGACACTACAATAGCAGAGAAGCACCTTTTACAGAATTTCCATATTTTCATTTCTGTACTCCCTGCATCGACGCTATGTAGACCGAGAAACATCTTTTACAGAATTTCAATGTTTTCATTGTTGTATTCCCTGCATTGACACTACAATAGCAGAGAAACATCTTTTACAGAATATCAATGTTTTCATTGTTGTATTCCCTGCATTGACACTACAATAGCAGAGAAAAATCTTTTGTAGAATTCCTATATTTTTATTGTTGTATTCTCTGAACTAACACTGCACTCGCAAAGAAACATCTTTCACGGCATTCGTATATCGTTTTATTGTTGAACTTTCTGCATTAGCACTGCACTAGCTAAGAATTGTTTTTTACAAAATTCTTACATTTTCATCGCTGTATACACCCTGCATTGCTACTGTATGAGCAAGACACAACTTTTACAAAAATAATTTTTATTTATTGAACATTTGAATGCAAGGGTCTTAGCGAAAAAGCCTCAATATTTCTCGAAAAAAGGAAAGATGAAGTCCACAAATTATGTCATGCTTCGAGAGGTAGAGGGGAGTTCGAGTAATTGTGACAGGTTTGCGACACTGGAGAGGGATATGGTAACAAGCAGAGTGACTAGGGATGTACCGATTAATCGGCAGTATCGATTAATCGGCCATAATCGGCCACTCTGCCGATTATTATTAATCGGCAAAATTGGTCCTATTAATCGGCTGAAAAATGTGTTTTTTAAATATTATTCTTTAAAGTGTACCTTCACTAAGAAAATATGTGCTTGATTTTATTGACAGTAATAATAATCCTCACAGTTAATATTAAGTTTTTAATAAATTTATTCTCCTGCTTTGAATAAATGTACACATAGACAATGTTGCAACATTTTTCATGTGCGATAATTTTCTCCTTAGTACTGTGTTAGGTAACCTCTAATGTTCAAAGAATAAAAGTCTTAAATTAAATTGCTACTGATAATTAAAATTGGAAATTAAAAGTACTCCTAAATTGTGGAGTGCTCACCACAGACCCTCCCCCCTTTTTTAAAATTTTTATGTCCAATTAATATAATTAACAATATATTAATGTAATATTATTGACAATAATATGTAAATCGGTTCTAAGAAATTTAATAAAATACTGAAATTATTTTGTGAAAATTAAGAAAATGGAAAAAAAAATCTTCTCAGAAATAAATTACTTACTATTTCTAAACTCGGAATTGTATAAGAGAGAAAAAACAGTAATTGTGAAATCGTAGTATCAAAAACAATCATTCTTACCATTTATCGGTTCAGCAGATTAATCGGCCGATTATCAACAACCGATTAATCGGTAATCTGCCAATTTGCTTATCGGTGCATACCTAAGAGTGACATAAAATTTTCTTAAACTATAGTCTATGGAAAGAAGCGTGACATCTGGTAAAGGGGAGGAAGGAGGTATAAAGTAAAATGTTATCATGGTATTCTCAGACCTGGTGTATTCCCAAAGACCGGCACCCACTCTTTCATGTGGCATCACCATCGGTGGAATGCCATTGCCACAGAATTTTGACGCCCAGTTTCCTCACTAGATGGAGGCTCCTGCGCTCTGTTGAATGCGAAACTGCACTAGGAATTTAATTTTGCGAAGAGATACTTAATATGCCAAACAAGTACTCGAGGGATCTTATATACAGTGAACTATCACTTATGCACCGGCCCAAAGGACCAACAGGAAAAGGCGCATAAGTGAGAGAGACGTATAAATGAAGAAGCCTATTTAAAAGACTAAAATGCAACATAGGTTCTAATGAGAGAGTGAATAAGAATGTTTCTATAGAAAAGGGACAAATTACTACGGTTTCGCAATTACTGTAACTAAACTACAATGATAAAGAGAAAACAAAAATTGTAGCATACCTAATTACAAACTGTTCCCTTTAAAACGATCCATAATAGATAATTCTCCCTCTCCGAACTCTATTTCATGCGGAAAAAATACCTTCCGTGAGCAATAAAGGCGAAATATTAAAGAGGAAAGTGAAGAAAAATGCTGATTTTTTAATGAAAATATATTATTTTCTTTATATTTTACCGAAAATTAGGCGCATAAGTGAAATATATATCTTTAGAGCGACGCATAAAGAATGATACTATCATCATTTTGCTATGGAATGTGCTGGGACCATTTAAAATCGTCGTATAACTGAAAAAGGCGCATAAATGAGGCGGCGTATAAGTGAGAGTTCACTGTATGTTATATTGTCCTTTACAAATAAAGAGGGAGGGTGTCAAATTTGTTGAAAAAAGCGACTTCTTTTATGTACAGCTCCAAAGCTTATGAACAAGGATGGCAGTTCTGCGGATCGCACGCAAAGTATGAATGCAACGCAAAAAGACCAGCGTTGTGCGAAAGAGATACTATTACCAATACCCAATCTTAACGGTTCACTTTGTTCATACATGTCTACTCTTGCCATTCGACGACAATGAGAGAAGTATTATTAAGTTAGATGCTTTATAAATCTCGGTATTTGCGCAAAATCACGAAATTTAGAGACCTGGTTCTTCCACAAGCCTGAGTTTGAGCTCCCGTTTATGCATGCATTTTCCGGTATTCAATTTTTGGTCTTTTTTTCGCAGCATTCATACTTCGCGTGCAATAGACATGCCTGATTCATAAGACATGGGGCTGTACATAACGATGTCACTTTTTTTTTAATTCGACCCCCTTTTTGTTTCACTTTATCTTACCCCTTTTCTAGGGACGTCATTTCAAGTTTTTCCAAGGGGGGGGGGGCTAAGGGTCCAAACACAATGCAATTTCAACGGAAAAATTCAAAAACCACGCCCCCTTATATGTAAATACATTGATTTCTCAAAGCCAGGGGGAAATTGACCCCCCCCCTGCCCCCCCCCTGAATGACTGGCCTGCCCTTTTCCTGTATCCCAAACCTGTGGCAATTTAACGAACTCTCTCCTCCCTTAAAGCGTGACATCAATTGTGATCCGCCTCCTTCCCTTTTTCTGAAAATATGAAAGATTTTTTCACCAAGAGCCTTGAAAACGAATGTTCAATAAAAATAAATGAATTTTGTTAAAATTTTCTCTTCTGGTACAGTATCAATGCAGGAAGTTCAACAATCAAAATATATGAGTTCGGTAAATGTTTTTTCTTAGCAAGTGTAGTGTTAATGCGGGGAGTACAAGAAAGAATACAGAAATTCTGCACTATAAAAATATAGAAATTCTCTAAAAGATGTTTCTTTGCTAGTGCAGTGTCAGTGCAGGGAATACTATAATGTAAATATTGAAATTCTGTCAAAGCTGTTTCTCTGCTGGCACGGTGAAAATGCAGGGAATACAACAATCAAATAATGAAATTCTGTGAAAGATGTTTCTCTGCTAGTTCAGTGTGAATGCAGGGAATGTAACAATGAAAATATAGAGATTCTCTCAAAGATGTTTCTTTGCTAGTGCAGTGTCAGTGCAGGGAATACTACAATGTAAAAATTGAAATTCCGTAAAAGATGTTTCCCTGCTGGCACAGTGAAAATGCAGGGAATACAACAATCAAATAATGAAATTCTGTGAAAGATGTTTCTCTGCTAGTTCAGTGTGAATGCAGGGAATGTAACAATGAAAATATAGAGATTATCTCAAAGATGTTTCTTTGCTAGTGCAGTGTCAGTGCAGGGAATACTACAATGTAAATATTGAAATTCTGTAAAAGATGTTTCCCTGCTGGCACAGTGAAAATGCAGGGAATACAACAATCAAATAATGAAATTCTGTGAAAGATGTTTCTCTGCTAGTTCAGTATGAATGCAGGGAATGTAACAATGAAAATATAGAGATTATCTCAAAGATGTTTCTTTGCTAGTGCAGTGTCAGTGCAGGGAATACTACAATGTAAATATTGAAATTCTGTAAAAGATGTTTCCCTGCTGGCACAGTGAAAATGCAGGGAATACAACAATCAAATAATGAAATTCTGTAAAAGATGTTTCTCTGCTAGTACAGTGTGAATGCAGGGAATGTAACAATGAAAATATAGAGATTCTCTCAAAGATGCTTCTTTGCTAGTGCAGTGTACAACAATGAATAAAAGAGTATTTTGTAAAAGCTGTTTACCTACTCGCAGAGTGAAAATGCAGGGAATACAACAATGAAAACATTGCAATTCTGTAAAAGATGTTTAGCTGCCCATGAAGTGAAAATGTAGGGAATACTACAATGAATATATATAGGAATTTGGTAAAAGTTGTTTCTCTGCTAGTACAGTGTCAATGCAAGGGTTGCAACAATGAATAAAAGGGGTATTTTGTAAAAGCTGTTTACCTATTCGCGTAATGAAAATGCAGGGAATACAACAATGAAAACATTGAAATTCTGTAAAAGATGTTACTCGGTCAACAAATCGTCGATGCAGGGAGTACAGAAATGAAAATATGGAAATTCTGTAAAAGATATTTCTCTGCTATTGTAGTGTCAATGCAGGGAATACAACAATGAAAACATTGAAATTCTGTAAAAGATGTTTCTCGGTCTACATAGCGTCGATGCAGGGAGTACAGAAATGAATATATGGAAATTCTGTAAAAGATGTTTCTTGGTCTACATAGCGTCGATGCAGGGAGTACAGAAATGAAAATATGGAAATTCTGTAAAAGATGTTTCTCTGCTATTGTAGTGTCAATGCAGGGAATACAACAATGAAAACATTGAAATTCTGTAAAAGATGTTTCTCGGTCTACATAGCGTCGATGCAGGGAGTACAGAAATGAAAATATGGAAATTCTGTAAAAGATGTTTCTCTGCTATTATAGTGTCAATGCAGGGAATACAACAATGAAAACATTGAAATTCTGTAAAAAATGTTTCTCGGTCTACATAACGTCGATGCAGGGAGTACAGAAATGAAAATATGGAAATTCTGTAAAAGATGTTTCTCTGCTATTGTAGTGTCAATGCAGGGAATACATCAATGAAAACATTGAAATTATGTAAAAGATGTTTCTCGGTCTACATAGCGTCGATGCAGGGAGTACAGAAATGAAAATATGGAAATTCTGTAAAAGATGTTTCTCTGTTAGGACAGCAGTGCCAATGCAGCGAGCATAGCAGTATGCATGCATGCATTTTTTTTCGTACTTGGTTCAAAGTCATTCTTAGCGGCAGGAAAACTTTAAACTCGAGCTCTTTGTTAACAATTCGTTTAAAATGTTTTCATACTTATTATTTTTCACTTTTGAAAAACTGCTCAGTAAGAGGGACTGGGACAAGCTGTCACACGGGATAAGTTGTGACATTCGAATATAAAATAAATCAGTGAAGGCAAATCGCTTTTCTCATGCTGGATGACAGCTTTCCATTTTTTTTATACATTTTCACACACACATGCCGAAGATCCATTTATAAGGTCTGTGTGTGGCGGAGATTCACAACACAGTCAGACAGGCAGAGGAAGGACAAGGGCAGAAGTACATCCATGCCCGAGTCGGGACTCGAACCCGAGACCCCCGCATCACGGTCAGACTCTTCTGATCACAAAACAAGGTGGCTAGTCTTGTCTAGTGGCTATTGGATCTTTTTGAGCTGACCGAGAAGCTCTTGCAATCGGTAGTAGGGATGATGCGCATGAAAATATTCGCTAACATGACGTGCAGCGACCGATATTTTTCGAACTTTCTTTCATTTTTCAAATCGAATTATTACTTTAAAAGGGGTTAAAGTGGGCCAGACCTTTTGACAAGCACATTTTCACCTACCTCATAAGTCCCAACCACACACTGCAGAAAACGAACTGCTGTTTTTTCAGTATAATACTGGCAGCCGAGATTCTAACTTAAAACTCTAAAATGCATAGTAATAAACTGTAAAACTAGCAATTTTACAGTTTCTTACGGTAAAGTTAGTAATTTTACAATTTATTGCCGTAAAGTTTAGATGTATTATGCTGTAAAAACAACAGTACGGTCAGCTGCAGTGCACTGGCAGCAGAGGTTCCAGGTTAAAACTAAAATCACGGTAATAAAAACTGTAAAATTAGCAATTTTACAGTTTAGCACTCTAAATTTAGAAATTTTACAGTTTATTACTGTAAAAGTAACAACTTTTATAGTTTGAAGTTAAAAATGCAAGACAACGTGTCCAAAAGTACAAATAAAAGGTTTAAAAAGAGTTAGAAAACTCTAGCAAATAGCATTCCTGGTTCACTTGACTGTGGTCAGTGAACCATCATCTTTTTGCACTGATGATGAGGCTTCATTTATAATAGCCCCGAAATAACTATTTGCTAGAGTTTTCTAACTCTTTTTAAACCTTTTATTTGTACTTTTGGACACGTTGTCTTGCATTTTTAACTTCATTAATTGTACAAAGTTTTCGACTGCTTTTCTTACAAATTTTATAGTTTATTGCTGTAAAATTAGCTGTATTCTATACTGTAAAAAACAACATTTATTTTTTACAGTGTACTTACAAGCCTTTCTTTTCCAACATTAATCTATTTAATTACTTTTGTGGTGAATTGCGCTTTCGTTATAATTATTTCCCTTGTTCATTTATTTATTTGTAATTTTATATTTATTATTTTTTAACGGGAAAGTGTAGGTAAAAAGCCCTTACCTTGTTCGAGCCGCAAGAAGACAAGTCCTCGCTTTCAACATATTTGAGAATGTCTCCCTCACAGACGCATACATACCCACAGCCATTTTCTACCTGGAAAATAACAAGTTTGGTGAGTTTATTTGGTAAAACAGATTTTAAAAGAAGAAATATGATGTGGACCTTACACTACTTCCTTATACATCTATTAAATAATCGATGATTTTCTTTTAATAACTCAGAACAGTAGGGGCGTGCACTCGTATATCAGCGGTAGAAATAATGCTTCATAGTTGTACAAGTTTTATAACTCTTTCAAAAACCATAAAAAGTATGGTGGCACTTTGAAATGTAAGGAAAGGTGATGGGAGGTGGTTTTGTTAGCATCTGTGATCTGAAATCTAACGCCATTGACAAAGACTATGAAACTTGTATAAAGAGCAAAAATACAAGATAATTGTACCTCCCTCAGAATGAATTAAAAAAAATATGTATATACATATATATATATATATATATATATATATATATATATATATATATATATATATATATATATGCACACACAGGGTGTCCACTCCTATCGCGGCCCAATAGCTAATTTCTAAACCGTTAGAGATAAACATACAGTTTATTTAGGAAAAAATCTCTAAATTACGAAAGGAATTTGGACTACGAAATGTTTTTCAAAAAATCAAATTTTGAAAGATTTACGAAAGTTAAATTTTTATACAGCCCCCCAGTCCCCAGTCCTCTCAATCATATTTAGTAAAACATTCTTGACACTGTAACGTTTAAAACTAAAAAAATCACTGTTCTACGACAAAAATTGACCGAGTTATGACGTTTTGAAAAATCAAGATTTTGCATTATTTTATGACATCGAGAAATCGTTTAAAGGACCGTATGCGAAATTCTTCAAAATCTTGCTTTTTCAAAACGTCATAACTCGGTCAATTTTTGTCGTAGAACAGTGATTTTTTTTAGTTTTAAACGTTACAGTGTCAAGAATGTTTTACTCAATATGATTGATAGGACTGGGGGGCTGTTAAAAATTTAAATTTCGTAAATCTTTCAAAATTTGATTTTTTTTTTGAAAAACATTTCGTAGCCCAAATTCCTTTCGTAATTTAGAGATTTTTTCCTAAATAAACTATATGCTTATCTCTAACGGTTTAGAAAATAGCTATTGGGCCACGATAGGAGTGGACACCCTGTATATATATATATATATGTATATATATATATATATATATATATATATATATTCAACTAATTACATGCTTATTGCACCATGCATATGCAAATCAGTGCTTTAAAGACTGTTGAACAGAAATTCATTTTACAAATATCGATAATTTTAATGTTGTTTCTATTACATCTCATGAAATATGAAATGGTTGTCTCATGAAAAGTTAGTCCATGATTCTACACCTCCCCCCTCTCCCAACAAAGATATATGTACGTTTTACTTGATTTTCATTGCAAATTCGATTGCAAAAGAAACTTACTTTTGTATAGGTTAGGTCACCGCAGGTAACACCCTGTTCTTCGAAAGCAGCTTCGCACTTTTCTAGACCGTCTGAATTGCGAGATGATCTTCTTGAAGCTGGATGTGAAAGCACGAGAAAAAAGTTTTTATCGTTCGAGATTGGCCGCAAAACATTTTAGAGACACATGAAAATAAGAGCAATTGGATGTGACTATTGCAAGCATAGTCAGCAATACTAGTTAAGGATTCCGGGCTGTTGTGCCGTGGTCTGAATGGCTTTAATCCATACGTTTCGATCGCAACTGCGGCGGTCATCTTCAGTGGCTGTCGTTGATTCATTTTGCGACTGATGCGAAATTTCGAGACTGCTGCAAGATTTTAAATTGAAAAACGCAGCGCCCTCTACCTTCCGGCTCGGGATTGACAGATGCCTGGATGCCAAAGCTTGTTAACTTTTACTTCTTCCCTTCCCTTCTTGTTAAAATTATTTGGGTTGTTTGAAAATTTCAATGGCCTCGTCTATGCAATCTGGGGAAAAAATCTTGAATCCGTGAAATTATTTTTGGCCTCTTTGAATTTTATGTCATGGATTCCATTACTGAAAGTGTGCTCCGCGATCGCCGACTTTTCAGTCTTTTGACTGAAAAGTCGGCGATTTGTAGGTCTAGGTATATTTGTAGGTAGTTTTTGGTCTCATTTTGTAGGAAATTTCATTTTCTTTAAATCTAATTTTATTTAAAGTTTCGAAAAAAAGGGTTGAATATTTTTCAGAATTTTCACAAGTCTGGTTGCAGCGTAAATCCTCGAAATTGCAAGTAACATGGGGATTTTTTTTTTCAACTAATTTTTTGAGGCACCCCCCTAAAATGTGCTAATAGACTAGAAAATAGGATTTGCAAAGTTTTAGCTTAATCGGACTTTATTAACACGTGCCTCAAAGAGGGTAAAGTTAAGAAAAACAGTGCTTTTTATCCAAAAATTGTAGTTTTTCCTCTGTAAAACCAAAACTATTCATCTTAGAAGCTTTATTTTGATCTCATTGAAAAGGACATTTTTTTTCTTTAAGTTTACCCTCATTTAAAGTTAAAAAAAAATGTTTGAATATTTTTCAGAATTTTTCAGTTAGGCTGCAGCGTAAATCCTCGATATCGCTTAGAAAAAATAAATCGCTTTAAAATGTAAATTCATAAGTTCTTTAAGTAAATTTGATGAAATCTACTTATAACGTTGACTTTTCAGAGAAGAAACAGCAATATTATCACGAATATATAATAAATTTATGTCTTTGAAACTCATATATAAAATAAATAACTGCGAGTAAAGCTTATGAAATGAGCAGTGCAAGCCATAAATGAAGGGCTTGGAGGATGAAGGGGCTAAGTTACATTTTTAAAAATGAGCACTCTACAATGGTAAGCAATGGATACGGGTGAGCAAATAAAACTTAGTAAATCAAACAGTTAGATGTCAACAGATCAATTTCATACGCACACTAATGACAAAACCAGAAAACAAAAAAGCTGCACCAATAAAACTTGAACTTTAATTACTCGCAATTTATGTTTTGTCACTTAACCCTTTCAGCTCCAACCTCTTCAAATACGAAACGCTGCTTTCCTTCTTAGCGGTCAGAACTGAATATTAGCTTAAAAATCTCTGCCTTATTAGGGCTCTCGACCCCCCTGGGGAAGAGAGAAAACTATGATTCCCCATTATCGAAAGTTGCAATCGCCATGGTCTGATTGTCGGAGGGCCGAGAACTCCTGATACTTGAAACACACCCCACAACACTTTGTAAATAAGGTACCGTAAAATGGGGTGAATCGGAACACTTTTCAGCTTTGACTGTAAAAAAAGCAGTTAAAAGATTTTTTTTCAATTTGATTTTCTGGGTAAAAACTTCGGTCTTGCTTTACTTTTGATATTCCAAGCTCAAACACAAAACATTTTGAACAGTTATTATTAAAATATATAGGAAATTATGGGTGTTCCGAATCACCCCGCTGATAGGGGTCAATCGGAACACATGTTAAAATTTGTATTTTTTTCCATGAAACCTGTAATAGGTCTCACAAACATGAGTAATATTGATGAGGGAGAACAAGAACAGATAATTACTGTCAAATAAAAGTATAATTTCAATACCAGTAAACGTTTATAATTTGTCAAAATTCAAAATAATTTTGAACTTATGAAAAATGAAAAGTAATTTTAAGAAATGCTTTTGAATTGAAATACAAAGATTTAACACGAATGGAAGTCACTCATGTCGTCCACAAATATGTACTTGTCCTTAAAACTAGCAATTGTGACTTGGCTTAAGTTTTTTCATAGCATCTTCTGGGATGATCTCTGCCTTTTCTTTAGTTTCTTAAAATCTCTGGGTTTCGGGGATTGTCCTGAAAGATTTTTTCGCTTATTCATCACTGTCTGTGTGCTTGCCTTTTGCTATCTAAAGTCTATATGACTTTCCTCCTCGTATTTTAAATAAAAAGAAGTCTCCTGGAGAAAAAATCTTATGAAATCTGCAACTTTCTGTCATTCTAAGATCTAGTTGCTCACGAGAAGGGATAAACAGTAATAAATCCTTGTCCTTGTCTTGATTAGAAGAATTGGGGTTAGAATCTTGATTTTTCAAACAGTTTCCTTCAAATAAGTTTGAATTGGAACAACAGAACAAAGTGTTCCGATTCACCCCGCAATTTTTTTTCCAATGGCATTTTTCAGAATTCTTCATTTTTATGACACAATTTATAAAAAATGTAAATTCTAATGTGGTATTCTGTTGTTCAGATACATGTATAATTGAAACATAGCACTCTTAGGTTTAAAATATAAGAAGGTTTGTTCTTGCATATGAAGTTTTGCAGTCTATGAAAATGTGATGTTTTCTAGCATTCCACGTACAGCCCTCCTTAGAAGCCAGTAGCGTTGCCAGATGGACAAAAGTAATTTTTTCCTACTTCCTATGATATTACCTTTCTAAAAAAAAATTAATGGCGAAAAATACCCAATAGTATATTTTTAAAGAATTTCTTTGTACGGTCAGGAAGTTTTGTTCCGATTGACCCCGCTGTTCCTATACACCCCATTTTACGGTATTCATAGTTGTTCGCTTTGCAAGTTTTCAGCAACTAGTTTGGGCAAGGCTTCACTAGATAGAGTGAAGCCTTGGTTTGGGACACAATTCTCGAGATTTAATGGAGAATGGCTCTACTTTCGGTTTCCAGAGATCAAAAACATGAATTTATGACAGGACGACAATTTTTAATAGCCGCATGTCTCATCAAATCACAGGTTTCAAGTTACCTTCTTATCTTATCTTTTATAATTAAAACTTGAGTCAAATTAAACTGATGGGCAATTCCATGCAAGTGTGGAAAAGCGTTGGAAAAATCAAATTACAGCAATGCGTCTGTTTTACATATTTTTCGGTTTAAAAATGTTTGAAGTTTATTATTTATACTAATTTTTTGTCAAGAATGTAGTATTTTTAGTTTTGGCAGCACTTTGAAGTTGGAAATGGAACATTTAACTTTTGGCAAAGCAAATGGTCAATCTTTCAACGTTGGTAAGTTTCAATTTTTTTCTTCAGATAACTGCTTTAAAGGAAGAATATTGATTATTACACTTTAATTCAATATTGTAAATTGCTAAAACGAGAGTTTTCACGTAAATTAAGTGATTTATGTTAACTTCAAAAATGCACTGTTCTATGTAACATAAGTTACCAAAAACATGTTAAAGTTCATGATGTGCATAAACAAAGGGCAATGCAATGTTAACAATGTTATATTTTATATCTTATAAGTGTGTGTTAAGCAAATAGTTAAAGTTTTTTTTTCAAATATTGTCTATTTAATTTTTTGTGCTACAATCAAAACGTGTAACTTAAGTTACCAACATATGCAGGTAATGTAAGTTACCCAAGTAGAACTTAAATAGGGGAGAGTGGTAATGAATGGGCCATGGTGATGAATGGGCCACTAACAAAATATGAAAAAGTATTTGCATGATTTTTTTTTTTTGATGCCACCAATAGATGTAGCTATTTGTTCTACTAAACTCATCCAATTTTCATTCGTTTGCGCTGAGCCATTTTTAAACTAGAGTGGCATGGTCAAGAATCTGACTGAAAAGTAAGTTTTTCCCTTTTTAGTAAAACATTTCCTAGCTAAAATGTACCAAGTATTTCACTGCATACATATGTATAAGCTAGTCTTTCCATATCTATAAACTAATCTTAAGATGTATTTTGATGTTATCTAAATTCAATGTACTCAAAAAACCTAAATGTATTCCAAAAGTATAGGTGGGGCTGAATGGGCCACTATGTCATGGTAATGAATGGGCCACCTAAATATTGTTTTTCTTCCTTTTCTTTGGATTTTCGCATTATATGAAACACAACTGACTGTCATAGATAAAGATTACTGTCGTCAAAATAGGTTTGTAGTAACTTCTAAATATAATTTGCAGATCTATATTATATTCCTATAGTACAATAGACCTCTGGTCGCAGTGCGTGGCTTGAAAAAGCCACGCACTGCGACCAGAGCACTGGGAAGGAGAGGTGGGAGGGGAGGAGAGGGGGGGAAGGAGAGGTGGTCGCACTGCGACCACCTCTCCTTCATATTATATTCCTCACTTCATATTATATTCCTTCCATCCCCTCCAAGTTAGCTATTTCTTATTCCCGATGTCTAGTAAATTAAAAAAAAATTGAATTTTGACAAGTTTGAAAATGAAGATGAAGTTTTTGAAAGTGATTTTTAATATTATTTTTGAAATATATAAATTTTGTTAAATCATAGTAGGTATTATCTCCCATTTTTTTAATATATATTTGACGCTATTTATTTCTTACAATCTCATTACTGAGTCATTTTTCTGCTACAATTGGTATGCATCAGTTTTATTTTAATTCCATCAGTTTTGATGTTTATATAATTTTAAATCAGTATGATTTTGTATCATCATGTCAAGTGCCACATTTATTTTGTCATATTCAGCAAATAAAAGATTAAATCCACATGTTTTCGTTGAATTCATTTAGTGGCCCATTCATTACCTTCGATGGCCCATTCAACCCCATAGGTGGGGTTGAATGGGTCAAATTTCAAAATTTTTATTTTCTATTATAATTCATTATAGACAGGTGCTAATCCAACTTTTATGACTTTTTTAGATAGCCAGATAAGTAAAGTAACTAAAACACCAATTTAGAGTTAAAACAAAGTGTTAGAAAAAATTACAAAAATTCAAAACCAAAAAGTGGCCCATTCATTACCACTCTCCCCTACTTGTATTTATAAAGAAAGTAAATTGTGAAATAAACCTATGTGGTAAGTAGGAGTAATTTATGCAAGAATTCTTTTGAATTTGTACTGTATTTACTTAATTTAAATTAATCATATTTCTTAAAATGTCTCTATTTGTTAATAAGATTACAATACACCTCTATTATAAATTATATGTTTCTTTTTGGCTTTTGAGATATTAATTCTCTCTAAACAATATCACTGCATTCAGAATATTTAGGAGTAATGTACTATAAATTATTCAAAAATGACTTCTGTTATGATTTAAAGTTATCAAATATGTTTTAGAAGTAACAAATACAAAAATATTTTATCTCTTACAGGTGAAATACATTTTATTCTGCATTAAAATGCCACTAAACTCTGCAGAAAAGATGCGCTGTAGAAGGGGTATGAGAAAAGTCATGTGGATATTACAGATTTTTAAATATAAGTCCCTCTTTATGGTATTGAAATATGTTAGAAAAAGCAAAATTTATCAAAAATACTTTCTGAAGATCCGCACATTGACAATGACCATTTAAGAACTAGAAATTAACAAACTACGGGGTTTCGTTTAGTTAAGTATTTTAAGGAACAAGAAGAAAAAACAGAGATAAAAGCTGGTGAATGGTGTGTGGTAAAGTACGAAAATACATTGTATCCTTGAGTTGTGACGATTATTGAAGAAAACGAGTTTAAAATATAAGTAATGGCTGCTGTTGGAACCAATTAGAAATGGCCAGTAACGACAGATGAAATTTATAATAAGAAAGAAAGAATGATTTGAAAAATTGAATTACCTGAACTTGTTAATAGCAGCAGCCAGTATAGATTTAAGTCTTATGTTATGTAATATTTTTGATTTTTCATTGAGTTTGATATTAAATTTCTGTAAATTTAATTCATAATTGTTAATTTTCAATGTTTCGATCTAAACTAAGCTGTAATTTTCATTCATTAATTTTTGTAATAAAGATATGTTTGTAAGTAAATTTTGTAACGTAAGTTATTGTAACATAAGTTACCCAGTTAAAAATTCCCATAATTTTCAATTTTTGAAATAAATTTTTAAATTAATGAAAATATATTCCTAAGCATTATAAGGAACTGATAAATTATGCTTCAAACAATAAAACAGCTGTAATAGAGCAGAAATTTTCATATTATGTCATTCCCTTTTTGTGTAACGTAAGTTACTGCCTTATCTTTGACTGCTAGATTTTGTAAAATTTAAATGCATCGAATATTTTTGCATTTTAATTTTGCTTTCAACTGTCATTTTCAAAAAATGCTTTCATACAAGATTTGTACAACAAAATTTGTCTGTACTGAGGTACTAAATGCATAAGAGTTGGACGAAATGTAACGTAAGTTACCGTGGAATTGCCCTGATGTTCAGAAAAGCTTCAAGTAACCAAAGGGAGCTCTCATTTTTTGTGAAAAAGCTAAGATGCCAACCAAACAATCTAAAACCTACGTTACAAACCTAGAAAAACTGTATGGTGAGAGGAGAAAGCTGCGAAGAATGCTGAGAGATCCACAAAAATGCCATTTAAAACCAAAGAGTTTAGGATTTTCCTTTGATAACCAGTTTGATGTTTCTCATTGGGATTCGTAGAACGGATAGTAGCAGTTACAGAAGAGACATTAAGTCTTGACAGTCAAATTTAACTTTCAGTAGAAACGTCATACCCTTTTGTAGACAGCAATTTTTTTCAACAAAGATTTAATCTTATCAAAAATCGATTTAAGAATTTAGATTTAGAAGGAGATGTTGTGTATTGGGATAAGAAATCTCATCCAGTTTTTTTACTTAAAAAAGGCAATTTAGAAGCTAGCAATTTTGATAACTAGTGGTGTTGAAGAGCAGATGATTGGTGTTCCCATCCTTAAAAACAGCACTGGCGTGTACAAGTAAGCGCTGTTAGTTGAGCATTGGGGCTCAGTTGAAAAAAATTAGGGAATGTATTTTGATATCACTGCTGAAAATAATGGTAGCTTTAAGGAAACCTGCGTTGTTACAGAAATATCTTCCGTATTCAGCATGTTGCCACCGCATTTTAGAAGTTGTTTTAAAAGCAATTTTTGAGCAATTTATGCGAAAATTGAAACTTTCTTGTTGGGAAATTAAAAAGCGGCAGCCTAGGAACGATTACAATATCTAACCCTATAAATCGTGTAAAAACCAATTTCATACTAAAGCTAGAAGTTTAATGGTGTTCACTGACACAGCTGAAAGATGTGTAAAATTAATTACAGGCTTCAGTTCCTTTTGGACGAAAGACAAAGAGCCATGGTAGCTTTTATTACAAGTTAATGCTGTATACTAAATGCAAGCACAGTTTTCCACATTTAATCCAAGTTTATCATCAACTTAATTTGTATGTAAAGAGTAGTAAAATAATGTTATATAATTTAACAGTATAAGTATAAAGGTGCATCAAAGCTTTTATTGTCATTTTAACTCTTTGCTTTCCCTCTTAATCCCTCTATTTTAACACAGGAATTTGTTTCATTTATTTCTAAAGCACCGCAAAAATACCTATTTTTTTAATTGATAAAGTAAATCCAAAAATAAGCAATTACATGTAATTGAATATTGTAATGCTTTTAGGTTTTTGCAAGAAAATTCCTTATTTTTGATATACTCTACGATTTAACCTGAAAAATGCCAAATAAATACTCTGGACATGTTAACAAAAATGAATGAGGTAGCACTTAACGAGAATAAAGTTTCCTACAAAATGAGAACAAAATAAAGCTTCTAGGATCAGTAGTTTTGGTTTTACAGAGGAAAAACTACGATTTTTGGCTAAAAATCGCTGGTTTTCGTAATTTTACCCTCTTGGAGGCACGTGTTAATACTATCTGACAAAGCAAAAACTTTGCAAATCTCATTTTTTAGTTTATTCGCACATTTTATGGTGGTGCCTCAAAAGATTAGTTGGAAAAAAAATTTTCCCCTGTTACTTGCAATGTCGAGGATTTACGCTGCAACCTGACTTGTAAAAATTCTGAAAAATATTCAATCATTTTTTTTCGAAACTTTAAATAAGATTAGACTTAAAGAAAATAAAATTTCCTACAAAATGAGACCAAAATAAAGCTTCTAGGATCAATAGTTTTGGTTTTACAGAGTAAAAACTACGATTTTTGGCTAAAAATCTCTGTTTTTCTTAACTTTACCCTGTTCGCAGCACGTGTTAATACTACCCGATTAAGCTAAAACTTTTCAAGTCTCATTTTCTAGCCTATTGGCACATTTTAGGGGGGTGCTGCAAAAGAAATTCCAAAACTGATTTTTTGTGACCACCCTAATATACCATCCATACAAATCTCTTCTCTATCTCTACTAATAATAAAGCTGAAGGTGGGTCTGTCTTTCTTTCTGTCTGTCTGTTACGCGCGTAGCGCCAAAGCCGTTCGGTCGATTTTCATGCCACTTGGCACAAAATTAGTTTGTTGCATGTAGTTTTGCACCTTGAAGCGATTTTTCGAAAATTCCATTTCGTTCTTTTTCTATTCGAATTCTTAGCGGAAATTCGATAAAATAGGGAAGAAATATTTCATACACATTTTCAAGTCTTATGTCATTCGAAAGCTTGAAATTTTCTGCACAAAATGAAGTTTTTTCGAAGTTTCTACGATCATCAGGAGAGCTGTAACAATTGTTTTTAGAATCCCGGAATTCAAGGCTTACCTTCAGTAAAGCAAGCCAAACGATTCTAAAATGGTTCGACTCGAGAATAAAATTTGTTTGAAAAGAGACATGAAATGAATTATTTTATCAACGGAAATCAACTTTTCATGTTGTTACCATGGTTACGTGTTCATACCTATTTTTGTTTCGTTCTTTTTCCAGCGTTGCCAGACGTAGTATTTTTGATACTACGGTAATATTTTCTCGGCCCAAATAAGGAGCGTAGTATTTTTCCGGCAACCCTGTTTCCAATATTCTAATGACTTAATTAAAAGATTTGGCGGATTTTTTTTTTTTTTTTTTTCATTTTCATAGATTTCGCATTTCAGCAACATTGATTTTGGCAACGTTTGGAAACAGTAGTATTTTGTAATATTTTTTTAGAGGAGGCGTAGTATTTTTTTGTTTCAATTCTCTGGCAACCCTGTCTTTTTCCCGGTGAAAATGCTTTGGGACCTTACTTGGCGCGTTTTTGCGTGTCTCGCGGAAGTGAAAGCTTTGAGAGAAACTACGCAAAATAGCCAGGGTTACCACGCTTGGCGCGCCTATCGCCCATTTAGCGAGAAAAGGGTACCTAAAGCACAGATTAACCAAATATCGTATCAATTGCGTTATTGCATCGTTCTTTTTAAAGTGTTTCATTTCGGAAAATGTATTGTTTTGTTTTTAAAGCTAGGAAAGAAAACTTTCTTCTTCTTTTAAACTTTGGTAAGATTTCTGTTGGTTTCTGTGAGCAACAAAATTGTTCTTATTTTCTCTTTTAGCTTATTTTTGTGCATCTCCCCTTGGGGTTGCATTCGAATGTTCCAAGGGGGTGTTTTACCCCTTTTATGGAGTAAATCAGTGTTCATTTCAATGCAGACAAAAGTGATATGAATTGGCGCGACCACTTGGCAATATATCGCCAAGCTTTTGGTCGTCAAGTATTTGCTGCCAATTTGGCGACATATCGCCAAGTTAGCGAAAAAAATTGTTTTCTTTTTTTTATTTGGACTCAATTTGGCGCTATTGGCGATATTTTGCGAAAAATCCACTGAATGATGTTAAAATCGGCGATATTTAGGAGATTAATCATTGTAAAACATTTTTTTTTTGCATTGTTTCGTGGCAAACTAGGGATATAAATGTTTGAACTGTTATCTTGCTCACTCCAAGCACTATTTTAGCACTTAAGGCATCTTCTAAGAAATTTACACGTAAAATTAAGTAGCGTGGGGTCCATACCAGATTTTTATATCATACTTTGAAGGAATTATAGTTGAATTACAACTAAAATAGAACATTTTTTCTGCTATATCAATTATTTTACAAATGAACTTTTAACTTTATACCACGGGCAAAGCCGTGCGGGTACCGCTAGTATAACATATTTTCGAAATATTATTTTGGGATTTGAAATATGTGTCAAAATCGAAGGTTTTAGACGTTTGCTGCGCCCTGCTTGTTCGTAAACAAGAACTCTTTATTATGTATAAATGTGCTTTCGTTTTGAATTAAAATATTATTACTCGTCCTTCAATTTCAATTAATTTTTACGTTTTGGTAGGATAGCACCGCTGACCACACTTTGGGAAACTGATCTAGTTGATGAACAACTCCCAAGAATAATAAAAGAAAAAGTTTATAGTTGCATTAAAATATAACTGACAATTTTATTGCACTGGGAAATAATATTAATTGATGTAAGTTTTCTCACCGATTG
Organism: Uloborus plumipes; assembly: GCA_038373865.1. Taxonomy (NCBI): domain Eukaryota; kingdom Metazoa; phylum Arthropoda; class Arachnida; order Araneae; family Uloboridae; genus Uloborus; species Uloborus plumipes. Next base: position 15,105 of record JAXGGA010009973.1, on the reverse strand, counting down.
CTACTCTTTATACCTCTGATAGTTATGCAGAATTCGCACTACATGTTTTTTTCTTTTAATCATACAAGAATTTCGACAGCTATTAAAAATTCTTAATCCCTAATTTTCTGAACAATTTATAAGAAGTTCTGAATCTCTATGGTTTAAACCTACATGAGGCTTAGAGAACTTATTTTTTAATTTTTAGTTCGTTGTAAAAAACATTATAAGTTTGGAACTTTTTTTAAATTTAAATAATTTCTTTTTGCTTATTAGTATTATGTATGAAATTTTGCTGTCGATTTTAAACATTCTAATAAGATATCGACAGAGACTTCCAGTCCTCAAAATCTTCCAGCAATTGCATTAAATTTAAATACACATGACGTTTATTTTGTTTCATTAAAAATTCACGTTGGCGACCATTATTCAAAACAAAACACTGTGTAATAATTTAAGACAATAAACTAAAATTATTGTATAATACAAAGTTCTTCATCAATCTTAAACAAAAGTTTGAACTTTTTATTCCAGCTGTTAACACTACGGTTACTGTTAAATTTCGAACAGTGAAAAATTTATTAATTATTGCTTAATAGCCAGCAGGTATATTCGATTATTAACGTCTCTACTAATGAACTTTGGATAATTGAAGGGACAAGTGGATAAAGGTGATATGTGACACTTTTTGAAACTTCTTACCATCGATGAATGTGATAACCCTAGCAGCATCATCTCATCGGCCAATGATCGGCCATTCATCGAAACCCGATGAAATTCTCATCGGCCGATGATCCAATATGTCTCATCGGCCGAGCAGAATCCGAGCAGCAAAATCCGATGAGAATACGATGAGATTTGGAGCAATTTACGAGCAGAACAGTCCCCTGCCGAGGAATTTCATCGGGAAACTTGATCGGAAGGATATCGTTTTCCGATGGAATATAGCTCATCTTATTTTCATCGGGAAAGTTGATCGGAAGGATATCGATTTCCGATGAAAAGTAGCTCATCGAAAACCGTGCTCGGATACTGATCGGAACGATGTCATCGTGCGTTACAGGATCAGTTTACGAGGAGTTTGTTGATCGGCCGAGCAAAATCCGATGAGTTGATGCTACTTGAGAAGTCTATCAGTATCATGTCCCCTTAGTCACAGAAATGGTTGGTAACTAAGAATATGACCCCTTTTTACCCGTTAAGAAAAATCCATTAAAGTAATCCCACAACTTTTTTTTAAAGCTTTTTCTAGGAATTTTTAAAAATGTCACACATCACCTTTATAAACTTGCCCCTTCAATTCTAAGGTTGTTTTGAGTGGAACTCAAGCCTAATTCTGAAAACAATAAACACCATCAACCTTACCAACAGGATGCGCCCCAGCACACAGGAAGGCGCCTAACAAGCAATAAATGGGCAACAACATGTTGTACCAATCGTCGCTCGGTCTACCAACTTTCTCACAAACTTAGTGCCTTAATACCAATCTGCAGCAGTGGCGGACGAGGTTTCAATTGGTAATGGAAAGTTTCTCAATGACGACTGCAGTGATCTGGAATATTTGAGTAGCTGTTGGCTAATCGGGAGCTAGGCAAATAAGTTTCATTCCTGGGCCTCTTCTTAATTAAGAGTGCTTTTTCAGATTCCCGGAGGAGAGCACACAGGTATAAAGGACAAATAAACAGTGTTAGCAGAAATGAGATGCATACTTCTTTGTTTTTTGAGACAATAATAAAATCATTCAGAAGCGGAATAAATCGTGGGAGTATGTAGTTCTCTGTCATATAGAAAATATGTAGTTCACTCATTAATGGTCGTTAGGGTATGTCATAAAAATAAAAGGTTTTTTTTTTCGACTTAGTACACGCACTTTCCTATGTATTCACTCATTTTGAGTTGATTGGTACAAAAAAAAGTTTTTGGAAAAAAATTTTAGCTACCGGGAAAACGCAATTTACGTAAAACTCCGGTTTTTTTTTTCAAAAAGTTCACTACTTTCAGGTTGAATACGCAATATAGCTACGGGAATTTTTTAAAAGATTGTTCCGCTAACTTAAATGCATGTTTTTAACTCTAATGAACGTACTGTCCTGATAAAAATACAGTTAAATATACATTTCGTCTCCTTTTGCTTTTAAAAAGAGCAGAAACTATCGGTAATCGTTCCTACTGAAACGGGTTACGTTTCTGGTTAATTGACACCGCTGTCGCTATCTTCGTTAGACAGTCAGCTGTTCAGGGGAAAATGCCACCTGCAACTCGGGAAGTGACCCCCATTTTACTTATTTCCCTCCCCCACCTCCCCCAAGATAACTTTTGATCAGCAGACGCGTTTTGACTAAAATGTCTCTCATCCTGCCTAGAGTCCTATCCTGTCTAAGATTTTTATATCAGTTACGCTTTCCGACAAAAGGCAGGTTGAGATTCTCTTTTTTGTTTTATTAAAGGATGGATTGATTTCCACTAAAAACCTGGAAAGCGAAAGGCACTAACAATTTTAAACATCGAAGAAGTCGGACTTACAGTTCGACTCTCCCGAAAGCTAGTGCCGTCGTGTAATATTATTATGCGAGGAAATACCCTGGAATTTTTGTAGTATAGCTGTAAGAAGTAAACAAAACTACCTTGATATTAATAGGGCGACCGTTACTTTAGTCAGGTTTGCTGTGTCATCAACTGCGGCAGTTGCTATCATATATAGCGTTTGGGTGATCTTGTGAAGGCAGGCCATCTCGGTGAAGATAAAAAACATCTCATATGCGATAGCAAAAAAGTGTTTAATGCTAAAGAGCATGTTATGAAACACTTAAGAGCCAAGGAGAGTTCCAATATCGCAAAAAGTAACATTACTGCAATTTTTGTAGAAAGTATTAAAAAGCACAGCACTCTTACCCTTAGTCACGATGAGAACACTGATAGCTTTCGGAAAAGCATCATCAAAAAAGACCGTAGCAGAAGAGCGTAGAGATCGCTACCTCACTCACTATACACCAGAAGAAAAAGACAACAAAGAAAAAACTATCTGAACAATGTGAAATAGGATTATGTGATTGGTTGAAGGACATATAGGTACAGACATGTGCCTTTAACCAAGTGATACCTCCAATGAAATAACTAGCTGGAAGGGAGGCATGCTACATTAAATTGAAAACTCCTCCATTACAGACGTTTTAGATCTTCCTTTCTGCTGGCTTCACATCAACGAGCAGATATTAAGTCATATATACAGTGAACTGTTACTTATGCGCCGGTCCGAGGGACCAACAGAAAAAGGCTCGTCATAACTGAGAGACACACATAAGTGAACAAACCCATTTAAAGGACTAAAACGCAACATAAGTTCTAATGAGAGAATGAATAAGAATGTTTCTATAGTTTATGGACATATTACTACGGTTTGGCAATTACTGTAATGCAACTATAGTGGTAAATAAGAAACAAAAATTGTAGTATACCCAATCACTAACTGTTCCCTTTTAAACGATCCACAAAAAAATAATTGTGCCTCTTCGAACTTTAGTTGGTGAGAAAAAAATGCCTTCCGTGAGCAATAAAGGCGAAACATTAAAGGAGAAAGTGAAGAAACATGCTTATTTTTTAAAGAAAATTTATTATTTTTTTTACATTGTATGAAAAATTCAGCGCATACGTGAAACATTTATCTTAAGAGCCACGCACAAATGAATGATATTATCATTATTTTGCCGTGAAATGTGCTGGGACTTTTGAAAATCGTCGCATAAGTGAAAAAAGCGCATAAATGAGGCGGTGTATAAGTGAGAGTTCACTGTAGTCGCAAAACTTGGCGGACCAGCTTCTCCAGAAAAGGACTGGATTAGTACTGTACATAAACTCTTTTCCCGAGTTGACTTTCTTGAGACAAAAAAAAAAAAAAAAAAGCCAATTCAATACAGGAAACTTTACTTTTTTATTTCTCTCAAGAAGCTCAATTTGGGAAAAGATTTTATCTACAGTACCAATCCATTCCTTTTCTAGAGAAGCTGGTCCGTCAAGTTTTGCGACTATGTGACTTTATAGTTGCCCGTTGATGTGAAGCCAGCAGAAAGAAAGATCTAGAAAGATCTAGAAAGTCTGTAATGGAGTTTTTCGATATAATGTAGCATGCCTCCTTTCCAGCCAGACATTTCATTGGAGGTATCACCGCCAATTAGTTGAAGGCAAATGTCTATACCTATGTCCTTCAACCAGTCACATATAATTCTATTTCACATTGCTCTGCTATCTTCTTCTTCTGGTGTATAGTAAGTGAGGTAGAGATCTCTACGTTCTTCTGTTACGGTCTTTCTTTGATGATGCTTCTCCGAAAGCTACCAGTGTTCTCATCGTGACTACGATATACAGTGTTGTACTTCCTGCTTTCTACAAAAATTGCAGTGAAATTACTTCTTGCAATTTAGGAACTCTCCTCTGCTCTTGAGTGCTTCGTCACATGCTCTTCAGCATGAAACACCTTTTTGCTATCGCACATGAGATCTTTTTTATCTTCACCGAGATGGCCTGCCTACACAAGATTACCCAAAAGGCTATATATGATATCAACGTAACGATATCGTAAGATACGTCCGTTACGGAGCCAAAAAAAAAAAAAAAACATAAAATAAATACTGTTTCTAAAAAGCTTCAAAATTTAACTTTCTTTTACAGAAGTAGAACTCATGTTCTTCAGAAATTCATGCAACTGAACAAGGACCTAACATATTTGGAGTCTCTGCAGGCTGCTTTGTGCTGCAATCGATGATATTTTTCAAAATGGAATTGCCTTAGTAAACTCCTGATTATCGGTGGATCTTTCCCGCTTTTTTTTTCTTTCTTTTTAATGATGCGAATTTACTGATCGCTGAAAAATTCAAATGCATTGTTGGTTATCTTTAGCTTTTAAAAATATTTTTTTCATGTAATGTAATCATTTTTAGCTGTAATTATAATTATTTATGTGTTGTGTTATGGACTTTTTTTTGGATATTGCATGCGCTAGTAACGTTTTCTACCGATTTTTCGGATTATTCGGGTCCGGGTATTCGTTTATTCGCGGTTACCGTGCCACCCTGTTCCGCGGATATTCGGGAGTGGACTGTATTTGTTCGGAGCTGAGCTTAGAGTATGAATTAGTAACTAGAGGGGGGGGGGGACAAGACCAATCATTGGCTTAGGAAAAGAGTGAGGCAAAAATCCTAAGTCACATGCTTCGACTTCGGCGAATAGGAGATATGTTTTAAGTGAAACTAAGAAACCTCATTTCGTCCAATGATTCACTTGTTAGGTCACACTTCTAGTTACCATCTCTTTCCCCGTATCTCAAACCTGTCACAAATTAACGAACCCTCTCCCCACTTAAAACGTGACATCCATTGTAAACAGCCTCCTTCCCTTTTTCTGAAAATATAGAAGTTTTTTCACCAAGACCCTTGTATACAAATCTATCTATATATAAATGGATGCACGTGTTATTTGTATGTATATTAGTATGGATACAAATAGTACATAATCTGGTAGTCCAGGAAGGGGCGGGGGTCATACCTCCCCCTTCCCCTCCCCGTTAACTGTGCGTTTGGTGTTAGTACAGTCAAGTTCATAAACCACATAATGTAATGACAATTTAAACGTTTGAAAGTTTTTAGCCGACCAGCTGTGTCATCTCTGTCTGCTGCAGAGGAATTGTTGTCGTATCTCCTGTCCAAATATTTGTAAAGATCTCATTAAGACTTCAACGGACGATTTAATGATAAACTTCATACACCTATACATATTTCGCAACATGTTTTCAAATTTCTTTTTTGCATGTTTTGGAATCATGAAAGGATGTCTTGAGAAAAGGCAGCTTTTCAAAGTTATTTTCATTGCAATCTGTGTTTTGACGAAAGCTGCAAGCGAGAAATTTATGTTCTCTTTTTTTTTTTGATGATGATGATACCAAGACCTTTACTGATGAACAATATCTAGGGCAAAACTTAAGTTACATTTCTTCGACTCATTAAACTCCCGCGGTCTTTTCTTTATGAAGCCATTTGTAGCAAAAAGGATGAGTTTATAATTTTGACTTGCATGTGTGTGCATCTGTGCGTCTGTCTGCGGTACCGTAGCTCCAAAATAAATGAACTGATTTTGATTATTTTCATCATTATTTTTATTATTATTGTTATGTTTTTTTTTTTTCAGTTAGATTTAATCAAGAGCGTTCTTAGCTAGGTCTTATGTTTGTAGGACTTTAATTACTGAAGATATTAATTAAAAAATGAAAATTAAAAATCTTCCTCAATATTGGTAGAGAAAACTCACTCACACAGTTAAAATATTATTATCAATAGAAAAAATAATTTTTCTCAGTCTGATAAAATTTGTTTGGAAGTCCCAAATTAAACAGAACTGGAAGTATGGACTTTTTAGTAGATTTTACTCATAATTCTAAGCTTTTATTCTCGCGATTGGTAATGAGTTCACTTTTGGCAAACGAGAAGATGAACCTCAACGATTTAAAAATGTTGTCAGTTATCTGTTACTATTTGTTGATTAACGAAATACTTGTAATTAACTTCCGTGTATAAAAAAGGCTTGTTAAAAAGATATTCACACACACACACACACACAATTTTTTCTCTCGGTTATGCTGTTGCGACTGGTAATACTTTAGTAGGTGCGATTATCTTCAATTTTCCCTGTTTCCCATGTTATCTTGACAAAAATAAAATGTATTTAAATTTTTTATGTGTGAGACCCGTATTATAATGTATAATGTGAATGAAACATGTACAAGGCTTTTAACCGGGAGATTCATCTTAATATCAAGTCGGCGATAAGAGATTTTTTTTTTACTTTTTAATTTAATTTTCTACCCTGTTACTTTTAAATAAGCGTATCAAGTTTAGAAATTTTGCGTCGTCTCTATGGAAACCGTACGAAAGAAAACAGCTCCGCCACTCTTTTTTTATGCACTGCTGTCGAGCATTTCATTTGTTTTATGTTTATCGAATGAGGCTTACGCTTTTATTTATATCCTCATGTCTCAGTTATTTCTCAACGTTTTCTAACAAATCTAGTCGTACATTACAGCAAAAATTTCTGAGAAAATGTTGTGCTTTTTGTCAACGTTGATTTTTTAACAGAATAATAGTTTATGCATAAAGCAATTTTAACCGTTTGCATTTAACCATTGTTGCAAAAGCTAAGTGGGGGAAAAGTCCATATAGCTAGCTGTAACTATGACAACCATCAGGGGAAAGTGCGGAGACTGGGAAATTAATTTTTCTTTCAGCCGCTTCCTCTCGTTACATAGGGTATAGTTCTTGTTTAAAGACTATTTTCCGGATTACTTTCTCTGTCACAAGCACAGAATAAGACAGATCACATGATATATAAGGAGATTGAAGCCGGGAGTTGCACCGAGTTAGCCCAGACAAGATCCTCAACTTCTCGCGAAAGATCTTGGGATGCATTGATTAAAAACCTCACATTATTGATTCTCAGTTGTAGTTCATTTATTTTAACTTAGCTGTTTTTGCCAGTTTATGAAGCTCGTTTATAAAATAATCCTAAATATAGTAATAGCCTTTAGTAATAATTAGGGATGCACCGATAAGCAAATTGGCCGATTACGGATTACCGATTAATCGGTTGTTGATAATCGGCCGATTAACGATAAGGATAATTGTTTTTAATACTACCAATTTTGCCATCAGTTTTTTCTCTCTTGTACAATTCCGAGTTTAGAAATAGTAAGTAATTTATTTCCAAGAGAAGATTTTTTTTCAACTTTTTTCCAAATTTTCACAAAATAATTTCAATATTTTATCAAATTTCTTAGAACCAATTTTCATATTATTGTCAATAACATTACATTAACACATTGTTAATTATGTTAATTGGACATAAAAATTCAGAAAAAGAGGAAGGAAGTCTGTATTCCAGTTTAGGAGTACTTTTAATTTAATTTTTTTAGTAATTAGTAGCAATTTAATTCAAGACTTTTATTCTTTGTGAAAATTAGAGGTTATCTAAAATACTGCACTAAGGAGGAAACTATCGCCACATGAAAACTATTGCAATATTGTCTAATGTATATTTATTTAAAGCAGGATAATTAATTTATTAAAAACTTTATATCAACTGTGAGGATTATTATTACTGTTAATAAAATTATTTATCGTAGTTTCTTAGTGAAGGTATACTTTAAGAATAAAATTATTTAAAAAATTTTTGGCCGATTAATCGGCCCGATTTTGCCGATTATTAATAATCGGCAAAGTGGCCGATTATGGCCGATTAATCGGTACTGCCGATTAATCGGTGCATCCCTAGTAATAATGATAGTTTTTTTTTAATATATTGCTTTTATATTTGCAAAGAGGGTGAATTTTATCTTTTATTCGGAGTTACATAATACAAACAAATAAAACACTAAAATACATCAGCATGTAATAAAGTTTAGCCTTTTAGTATTAATGATAGTATTAAATGCATTACTTTTGTTTTCATAAAGAACGTGAATTTTATCTTTTATTCAGAGTTACATGCACACATACATACAAACAAACCCACATGTGAAACTAATAAAAGCGTATTAATTGCATCGAAACGTGAATTAAAACGTAAATTAATACGCCTGCTCCTTTATTCGGTAGCTTTATGAGATAGGTGATAATCAATCTCGCGGATCCCTCTCCCCCATTCGTGCGCCTAAAAAGTGAAAATATTATCTTCTAAGCGTTTAAAATTTGGTGGTAAGGCAGGGGCTAGGTCGTGAAAATTTTCGAATGTCGAATTTTGACGGATTTGCACGTTTTGAGGTGCGCTGAGTCCATTTCGACCATTTTTGGAAAATGTCTGTCTGTGTGTCTGTGTGTGAGTCTGTATGTGTGTGACCAGTTTTTGTGGCCGCGCTAGAGCAAAAACTACTGCATGAAATCGAACAAAAATTTTTGCACATATGTACCACCATGTGAACTGGTGCACCTGACTTTTTTTAGCGAATTCCTCCAAGGGGGGAGGAGCAATCGCACGTGTTCTGCGCGGGGTTGATTGCTATATCTCAGGAAGTAACCGGCAGAATCAAACGAAAATTGGTCCAAAAGAAGACCCTACTGAGTACAGGAGCTGATTCAATTTGTTTGTCAATATCTCAAAGGGGGTGGAGCAATCAAAAGTGCTTATTTTGTCATTGCACCTACTGTATCTCGGGAAGTAACTGGCGGCTAAACCTAGGGCATCCACTTTTACTCATCTCGCATTTCATTGGTTAACGTCGATACGTCACACGAGCGCGCGAACAGACCCTGCCTGATGGGGTTATTTTTAACGATGTTCATTGACTGTGTGTACTTATTATAGTTACTTGTTTAATTTTCCTTTCATTAAGAATTGGTTTCCTAAACGTATATTTCAAACTCTGGGTAAGTTAAAGCATCAAATATAACCTGCATTTTACTGATTCTTTGTACTCATCTTTTTTATTTTTTGAGTTATAAGATTGAACTTTTGTTTATGTTCACTCAACATTGTGTTGCTATTATATTGTACAGTAAACAAATTTCTTGCATGATTTCTTTGTGTTAAAAACTAAATGCATTGATGTTAGAAAGGTCAAAGTCACGAAATAAACCGTATTTTTAATCTTATGGAACTTATTTGTTTGTTTGAGAATAAGATAAAAATGTTTGTTTACAATCGTTGAATCAATATAACTTCTATGCTACATCGTATTTTGTGCAATGTTGTAGCTTTTTTCTGCTTTACTATAAATTTCATAAACAATTTCACAGCAGCAGTATACTTTGTAACCTTGTTGTGTTAATCTTATAGCTTAGTAATAAAGTTTATTACTGTGTAATAAGGTAAGTTGTGTCGAATAATGTGTAATTAGAAATTTCATGCCATATATTTTCGCCAATAATGAGATTAATGATTCCTCACGTTGCTCGTGACTATGTTTTTAAGTACAAAATAAAAGGCATATCGAGTTCTTCATTTCATTCTTTAGAGATATTGCAATATTGTACTGAATAATTATTTTTGAATATTGCGTTAGTAAGAATGCCTCATATATTCGTTACTGTGAAAGTACAAATTCTGGTAACTTGACAGTGGTAAATATCAATATTCATGCATCGAAGACATTGGCAAAAGACTAAATATTTTTAGTGATCTACTGGTGATGTTCTCTAATTATGTATCGTCACACTAACATTTACACCATGTATATGTGTAAACTACACCCAGAACAAAACCTTATGTACCAAACAAACATATGCATCCAGGGGCAATGGAGGGATGCATATGTTTGTTTTTTGGGAGGGGGAAAATTATCAATTCGCCGAATGAAGTTCCAATTTTACCGGATGATAAAATACAAGCATGCACAGTGCACACATGCATAATATTTAGTGAGAAAAAACATTACGCATCTTTTAAAAAACAATTCTAAACACTAAAAAGAACAAATGATCTCAATGTTGCAATTTATTTTCTTCAAATTCCCGAATCGTCATAAAAATGCCAGATACGGAAATTATTGGGAGGTCACAGTGACCTGCCGTGACCTCCCATCAGGGCGCTCCTGTATGCATCTGAGTATTGTATTGTGAATGTATGATATAAAGTCACCATGCATGCTACGATGGGCCATTTATATGTATCACGTTTGATCTAAACAGTTTAACGCAATAGAGGGGTTAATTCAGTAATGCTGGACATTGTTCTGTTTTGTTACAACTTGATTCATTTAAGCGGTTGATTTAGTTAACTGCAGACTGAATTAACAGGTGTCCAATGTATTTATGTTAAAAATTTCCCCCAGAGAGAGATGCCAAAAATGAATTGAATGGGTCAGAGGTTACCTTAAGAGAGACAAAGCGCAGCACCCTTCGAAAATTGTCTGGGAGAAGTGCTATAAACGCAATCACGAAACATCTTTAATCACTCATAATTATGCATATGTCATTCTTTTTGTTTATATGCTCAATATTTCTTTATGTGATTAACAATTAATTTATTTTGTATTACTATTAGTATTTTTTGTGTATTATTTTACTCTTACTATTTTAGGAAAGAAATAATTTAAAAAGAGCTTCAGAAAACCAGAGCAGACTAATTCCCGATGACTGGCATATTCGACTGACCGGAGTTTTTCCTGGCTTTCGTTTATGTTAAGTTTTCAGGATAAGCTTTTCTAAGTGGATCAAGAGTTGAGCAACCCTTCAACCATTTAGAATAGAAACTTGGAGGACTTGATGACCATGACAGCCTTGATGTGTCCCACTGACCATTAGAGAACATGGAGGATCGTCAATAGACTGGCATCAAGTCCACGGCCTCCCTGTCAGGAATCGATGCCTTTTAGGTCAGGCCACCATGGCTTGCTTGCTCTTACAGAGAGGGAGTAGAGCTGGAGTAGAGCTCCTTCCTTGAAACCGCCACAGTCAGTAAGGTGAGCTTATGGATTTAAAAACATTTTCTCCTTTTGTTACCATTTAGAGGCAAAAAATTTCTGTTCCAGGGTCTTTGTACCTACATGTCGTTTAATTAGTTGTATTAGGCCCTGAAGACATTTCTGTTTTTTATACAGATCAGGAGTCTCGCAACTCTTGAGCCAGTACCCCAACGAAGCTCAATTAACCTCAAAAGTTAGGGTTAGCTGAGCTTCATTTCAGAGACCCCTACATTAAGCTTTGGGAAAATATTCAAGAAACTCACACATTGAAACGAAACTCGCTTATATATATTACATGTTTATTTCTGAAAATGGCCAAATAGAATTCAGATTAAAATTAATTCCTTTCTTCCCGACACATGGAAACTTTGTACATGAAGTATCATTGTTGGTGTGTCACAGCGAATAATGGTTGTTATAGTTATTGAAATTTAGATTTATTGCTTCATCAAATCAATGAGATATGATCAATATAAGTACATTGTATCACAGTTGGGCCAAATCCCATACTTGAAAGCAATGTATGACCACATTTTATGAATGTGTTAGAACTCAATGCAATATACCAGCAGCCCATTTTGTATCCAGAGACTGCAGTTTCATTCTAGTTTAGATTTCAGTCTAGAATGCATTGTAACATATCAGAAGACAGATCTTATTTCACTGAAGCTGAAAGTGCCAGCAAACTTTTACTTGGTTATTGTCTGTTTCAGATTGATGAGTTCAAATTAGAACAAAACTGCAGTCTCTGGATGTCAAAACTCGCTGGCGGTGTATTGCATATAGTTTTGCTTTAGCGGAGGCTTAAGGGCAGTAACTTCCTGCTTAATACCTAACCTTTGCCTTCAATTTAGGAGCTGAGACAAACCATAGCTGCAGTCTCTCGCTGGGATCCTATATTTAGTTTAGCAACCTGTTTGATGGCACTTTCAGCTTCAACGAAATTAAATCTACCCTTCACCTTCATTAATGTCTGTTCCAGACTGATGAGTCCAAATTAGGTTGAAACTGCAGTTTCTGGATGGCATAACCGGGCTTTCGGTACATAGCAAAATTGTCTAAATTGAATTGGAAAATCACCGTTTTTATATCTTCTCTTTGTACAAGTTCAGAAAGTCATTGTTTTAGTTTCTTGATATTATGTATAATATATGCTATTAAAATAAGACACATCATTTGAAAAATTTGCTTGTCGTTTTTGCATTGCAGTGGCCAAAGGAAAATATTTCATATCAGTAAATCAAAATATAATCACATCATGATTTTTAGATCTTTGTTAGTTGGAAGTTACAGAAATTGTTTTCCCAAATCATAAATAAAATATTTTCTAATTTTTGAAAGTTTTCATTTGGCATTTACTCAAAATTACCACAGTCAGTTTTTTAATAATTGTGAAAAATTAACTGCTTATATTGCACATGTGCCAATATTTTATTTCAAAAGTTATTTATTTAGACATTTACATTTGTATATTTTATTTTACAAAAAACTTAAGAATTTTTTCAACACAAAGTATTTGATTTTTTTTTTTTTTTGAACTATCTGTACTTGCACAAATCAAGCACACCCATAATTTAAGGGGGTCATTCCCCCTCCCCATACTCTGAAAAATTAATGAACATACACTCTTGCTCTCCCCCCCCCCCTTTGGAGAATTTTGAAATGACAACCCCTGAAATCAAGCACAATTTTTAAGTATTAGTTAATATTTTTTAAATACTCTTTCATATTTTTGATCAGTACTTTACTTGTAAATACTGAGCAGAAATTGTCTCCATTTGCAAATGAATGAAAAAATGTAGTTTTTAAAAATGTTGGCTTTTACAATTTCTTTATTTTTTTTATTTTTATTCATTAATATTTTTTAATTTAACTTTTTAAAATTTACTATCATTTTTATGTTGTTATTATTTTTTTTTCAACATATTTTTTGCTTGTTTTGTCGTTTTATTTATTTAATTTATCTATTTTTATTTTTTTGTTTGTCATTTATTTATTTTTTTGAAATTTAGCATTTAAATACCATTAATTATGTTTCATATTTTCCAATTAAATCATTGATGAAAAGTTTTGAGTTGAGAAAAGTTTATTTAAGAATTTGAATAATTTAAAAATTCATTTCGGAACTGTATTAACCGCAGTCTCGGAAAAATGAGTTAAAAAAAAAAGTCATTTTCTATAGAAATACTTGAACATAGATCAGCAGAATGAAATCTCGATGAAATCTCTTCTGCAGTGATGTCATAGTGACTCTTCGCGCACGCGCGTGTGACGTAACGGCGTCAACCAATGAAATGCGAGATGAGTAAAAGTGGATGCCCTAGGTTTAGCCGCCAGTCGGGAAGTATTGCTGCGATTTGAATGAAATTTGGAATAACACTAACCCAATATGGAAGCAAGCATCGAATAAATTTTGGCGCCAATCACCCCAGGGGGAGGGTGGGGTGATTTTTGCGCTTAGTCAACAATGCGAAAAATTAATTCATTAAAAAATCGCTTTCACGCTATTTAATTATCAAAACAGCTGAAAACTTTCAATGATTTGAAATTTTTAACTGTTGCCAATTTCTTTTGACTAACAAATAAAATGTTTGCAATTAATCTAAACAAGGCTTTTTTAATGATTTCCAATTTCGCTCATTGATTCTGCATTTGCAGGGTTATTACGATAATTGGGAAATTGGTGCTGTTTCCAATTATTCGGGCGAGTACGTATTTTATTTTGTAACTGGAATTCATAAGATAGATATAGAAGAAAGTTTCGTGACGGCCACGACAGCTAGTTAATTTTCGTCTACGACCGTAAGTTCATAATAACTTTAACTGCTGCCATCTGTTGCGCTGTTGTTAAAGTAAATTTAAATTCGAATATCGTTAGAAAAAAGTACGATTTTGAACAAACAGAACTCATCCAAACCCTCAAAAGCAAGGAGTGCCCGAATGGGGGGGGGGGGGGGAGGTCCTGTTGCAGACTGTGCCATTTGAATTTTAGGGAGTGTTTTGACGAGTTTTTTTGTTTTGCTCCTTGGGGTTTTTGTGGTACAGTTAGAGCCTCGATTTTACGTTTTCCGTCGGACCAGTGATAAAAAAACGTACCAAAGAGGAAACGGTAAAACCACGGTCGGGGTAAATAATCTAACCATATCGTTAAAAATTGATCCTCATTGAATGGACTAGTGGGGAAATGTGTAATCTTTACTTGTTTCTTGTTGTGAGATACAATTTTATTCACATCACTTCTTTCCATACTAACAAATTTTACTTTGCTTGGTTCGCATTTTCAAAAAAAAAAAAATCTTTTTATGCTTTGATTCGCTTGATCATTTTACCTCCATGCACGTTCAAATAGTTGCAGTTCGCCCTGTGAAAAGCGTTGTGCCCATATTTATCAGTTATAACGATTTTCCCCCCAACACACATGCATGATATTATTATAATTGAAGGGGCAAGTGGATAAAGGTAATACAGTAGAACTCGCTTATAACGAGCCCGAAAGGACCGTAATATGTTGCTCGTTAAATCCGAGTGCTCGTAATAAACGACTCTTTACGGCAAGCCCGTCATTTCGGGGGGGGCCCTGATAGCACACTTAGTCTCAGCAATGTTCTGGCGACGTCGCAATGTCTCATTCTCGTCACATCACATTGCGCTTTAAAAAGTACGTCTCCACGATGTTAAACAACTCA